>CAIGRN010195294.1:0-24586 GCA_903798345.1 Fraxinus anomala | reverse complement strand
AGAAAATAAAATTAGAATATTAAATAATTGTTTAGATAAAAAATATATTGATAAAAATGAGCATAATTGATTTTTTCATTTATTAAGAGGAATAAGTCAAAATTATCCTATATTAGGAATATAAAACATTAAGTAAGCAAAAGAATAAGAGGAAGGATATTCTTGTCTTTTGATTCACTTTGTTAAGAGACTTTGTACATGTAGCGTGATCGATTGAATTATGAGCTTACCATTATCCAAAAAGGGGCTTGGACTATAGAAGTCTAGACTAATCTCATCATGATAGGCCTCATATATTGTTAACCTGAAAAAGAAAAAAAAAAGGTTTCCATAAAGTTACAAAAGGATGGGATTTGCAGATGAGCTAATAGTCAAATAGACATGAAATAGGAAATATGGGTAAGGAAAGGCTTTAGCCTATCACATCTCAAAAACCCAACCTATTGGAATAGCCTATTGTTTTTAAATGATCCTCCCCATCCCCTTTTTATTTGTTTGTATTGGCAATAGAATGAAATTAGACGTGACAATAAGTCGAGTCGAGTCGAGTTGAGTCGAACTGAATTGAGTGAGCTCAATTTATGTCTACAAATTAGGGTAGGTTTGGCCCTTTGACTCGTTGACTGCATGGGTCAAGCTAAGTCGTCCACGATTCCTCATATTTTATTTTTTTTAAGAAATTAATAAAACAAACAAAAAAAAATGAGCTGGCCCACGAGCCCAAAATGAGCCTATTTGTGAGCCTTGTCCCACAAGTCAACAATTGGGGTCCAAATTCCAAAATAAGTATTTCAAAAATCAGGTTTTTAAATTTTTTATTATAGTGTATATACTTTTTTAACTGTATTAATTTTCTATATCTCACTTTTCTATAATTTTTATCGAAGTGTGTGTAACTTTTTCACGTGTATGCAATTTTTCATATCTTACTATTATATAATTTTTTACCCTATAATTTGTTGGGTTGTGTTTGGTGTACATAGGAGGCACCATAATGGTGTCCATAATGGACACATGGTGCCCCCTTATTGAAGGGAGCGCGGGCCCATCTGCACCCCCTCCAATAGGGGGCACCATGTGTCCATTATGGACACCATTAGGGTGCCCCTATGTACACCAAGAATAATCCTAATTTGTTATAGTATATTGAAAAGCTTTTCCAACATTGAATTTATTGTTACATCGATATCTCACCATCCCCACAACAATCTTGCCATAACGCTACTCGCCATTGATCATCACCCCTTGGACACAAGAAATTACATACAATGCTGTTACAATGTATAATTTTTTTGTATTATAACTTATTTATCCAAGCACAAACCATCACCAACTCCCATCACAGTTGTCACCCCACCACCACTTCCGTTGACCACAGACAATCACCACCATCACTGCTTTTTATCCACCAAAGACATGAAGAGTGAGGTAAGAGAATGGAAACATATCAAGAATACATCCTATCACATACCCAAAACAACAACTAAAACAATACTTGCTATAACTCCCAACCACCACGACCAACATCTCTGACAGTGATCATAATCATTAGATCTACTTTCCCTCTCCACCACTACGACCAACATGTCCAGCAAAATAGTAGTTTCTTCCTTTCCATTGTAAAATCTCATCTATGCTATCAAATTTTACAATCGAACCTTCGTGTTGGAATATTTATCTCTCCTGCCACCGATCTACACCACCATTTAATGATTCCACCAGTGTTCAATTGGAGCCACATGTCATGCGAACAACAAAAACACGACAACGACAAGTCGAGTACAAGTCAAGTACGTAGATCTCGTTACATGTGTACTCAAACCACCTCTATTTAACTAGACGTATCATCTTGTTGAAATACACAAGGTTTTCTAGCGGAAAAATATGTCGTGATGGCAGCGATAATAATGGTGGTAAAAAAGATGGAGGTGGAGGTGTGCAATCTAGAGAGAGACGATATGGTGGCATGTAATCTATAGAGAGGGAGGGAGACAACCAGATGAATAATTGATAGATAGAGATGGTGTGGGTGATGGACAAAGGGTTTGTTGAGTTATTTTTTATTTTCTGTCTTTGTAACGATTCCTCATTTTTAATAATATTTTTCAATCACTTAATTTATGAAATTGTTGAAATAAATATATAATTGGGCCTAATTTCCAAAAACACAATAAATGACATTGGGCCTGTAGTGTATTGTTAGTCCGATATACTGTATAATATATAGTGGAATTTACACTAACAAGTGTTTAAAGATTACATTTCATAAATCAGAGATAAAGTTTATTTGTCACTTTTCAGTATTTAATATGTTAATTAAATATTAAATATTTTAATTAATTAATGCGCGTATTCCGTAAATTAAGTATTTCACATTTTGGATTATCTTCACTTTCTTTATTTTTGAAACCTCATTCTTCTCTCACACAACCTCCATATCCTCCACGACTCCACGATTCTTCTATAATCGACGTTTCTAAATCTCCAACTTACGGTGACTTCAACAGTACATTATCATCCTTAATCGTATATTAGTCTTTTACTATATAAACGTATTTTATGTACTTTATGAAAGTTGTAGATTTTGAAACCGAAGTATAATGGCTAAATTGAATGGTGGAAATAAGGGAAAGAAGATAGATGAGACACCAAATAGTAGAAGTAAGAAAAAAAAAGAGCCAGAGGAAAGCCCCAAAGAAATTCCAAAACGGGCAAAAAAATGTCCACAAACAAGTATTTTTCAATTTTTTTTTTCATTTTTTGTTCATTTGAGTTATATATGTATGTAGTCTAAAATTGATGAGTAACAAGTATTGCAAATATATTGGACATTTGTAACCTTTATTAGATTCAATTTTAGTAGTGGAGGAAAAGGGTGAAAGTTTCCATTTGAAAGTGTTGTTTTTATAGAAATTGATTTTTTATTTATTAATGAATGATTTGTGACATACAATAGGCCGTATGTCACCTATCAATCAGATTGTAACCAATGTTTTTATGGATCTGTGACCTGAATGCATACCATTCTACGCATCGGTAACCTTAATTACATGATTATATATTATTTATATGTATATGTGATCTCATTTAGTTTTCTTTTTCAACATTTTACCTGATTGTATATCATTATATGTATCTATGATCTAATTTACCTGATTGTCTAAGATTTTATATATCTGTAACCTGTTTTAGTTTACATTTCCAATATGTGATTTGATTGAAAATCATTATCTGTGACCTGATTTATAGTCTTGTCTATCATTATTCGTATTGATTTTAACATTGTTTTCATTTAAAGATGTTATGCAGGTGTGGAACTTATCATACCACAAAATAGTTAGTTTTCTCAAAAAATTACCATTACCATAACAGAGCATCATAACAATGGATGCTCTGATGAACCTCAAAACATATCTAAGTGAAGCCTAACGACATATACTCATAGGAACATGCTTTGCAAACTTTCTGGAATGCCATGAAATTATGGTTCAACGAATCTGATTTCACGGACTTGGTGTGATGATTGATAGTAGCCTTCCGCAGCAGAAGAATGGGTAAGTTTGTGACCAATATTTCAAAAAGTACACTAGTTAATTAAGTTTCATTCTTAATAAATTGTTTTGTGTTGTTCTTTAGCCATGATTGCGGTATTATTGTGATTAAATATATCGAATACATGCTAGAGAGTTCATACCGAAGAAATGTAATGTTGGCAGGATTAGACTGGATATAGCTATACTGCTCTATAAACATCAGGAGATTAGGAAGCCTATAAAGCCAGGAAAGCCTACAAATGAAGAAGGGATTGTTATAGAGTGATAGTTGAAAATATATTTGAAAATCAAGATGATAAAAGGATTTGTAAAGTTTATAAATAGTGGCCTCGTTTTATTTTTCCTTTTTTGTATTGTGCGCGATGAAACTAATTGTAATAAATATGAAACTGTGATTGTATATTGAGATATTGAAAACTTATTTAGTTTAGCATTTGAGCAGATGTTAGAAATGCTAAATTACTCTGGTGTCATGTTTCATTTGCACTTGATAAATGTAACAGGTTTCTAGTACAATTGCACAGTTTATCTGCACAGGTCACACGAATTATAATACATTGGTCACATATTATACTACACAGGGTACAAATTACACTTTTTAAGTCACAGATTATCCAATACACACACACACACACAGAGGTCATGCTACTCAGTTTTGAACATACACATACAGCTAATTCGTGTTTATAAGTCACAGATTATGCTACTTAGTTTATTATACACATGTCACAGAGTCCAATGCAGTGGTCATATATTGCTGTCATTAGGTCACATAGTATACTACACAAGTCAGTTTATTTTCCACAGCTCATATGTTGCATAATTATTTGTCCATACGTCACAATATACTAAATTGGTCACATATTACAATATCAAATCATAGATTATGCTTCATATGTCACATGATATTAATTGGAGGTCACATATGAATTACCAATATCAAAGATTAAATATAAATGTTCATATATGTTTGTGATGTGCTAACAAACCACAAATTGATGTACACGGGTCATGGGTTTATTTTTTACAAGTTAAAAGTAACTAAAAAATGTCATAGGTCACATACTCCAAAGCAGTGATCACATATTGTTCTCATTAGGTCACAGATTATACTACATAGGTCACAATTTATTCTGCACAGCTTAGGAGTTGCATAGTTCTCAATCCATAGGTCACAGTCTACTAAATTGGTCACATATTACAATATCAAATTACAGATTATGCTTCATATGTCACATGATATAAATTGGAGGTCACATATGAATTACCAAAACAAAAGATTAAATATAAATGTTCACACGTGTCTATGAAATGCTAACACGTCACATATTCATTATTTACGAGTTAAATATAACAATAAAGAGGTCACAGATAATACGCACAAATTAAAAGACATTGTGTACATCTCATTGATTCGTGCGTACTTATTATAAATCAACCTATGATGAAAACCTTCAATTTGTGATCTAAATTGTCTGATTATTTTCAATATAACTAATCTCGACGACAACTAATTGACCGGAACCTCTGAATTGTCGATATATATATGCACACATCACACACCTAACTTTTGGATTTTAAAACTTAATGTCTGGAAATTGATTTTGTGCACGCTTAATATCTGAGATACGATTTTTCCCCCAATACATATATCTGACCCATAATACCCTCAATCCTATTTTTCAATCATTTTATTTTCTTCCAAGAAAATAAAGCAAAATCTAAAACCTAGCGTTTTCAAAGCCGTGCAAGTCGCTCACTCTGTTCTTCATCTTAGCCAGCTTCTCAGCCGCTCTCCTAGCCGATGGCGGCGTTAATGGCTCCTCACGCTCATCGACAAGCAAACCCATTTCCCTCCCAACAACCCTCCGCCGTTGGATCATCATCATCGTCTGTTTCCATTTCAGCTCAGCCAGCTCAATATCCAGTTCTCTAACATACTCGCCGGCCGAGTCTGATGTGCACTGTATCATTAGTGCACGAGCTGATGACAACAGCTGCATTGCGCTTGACACCTCATTGTGCTCAATTAATCGCCGAGACTCTACAATTGCGCGCACTGTAATGAAACGATTTTTTAGCCGTTGTTCAATAATGGAGGATCTTGATCCAATGGCATTATTACGTGGCCTGGGTACCAGCAAGGGTTTCTCCCCACCGTAGATTAGTTCCTGAGTTGCTGGGTCCTTGTAACTGCATCTAACTGAAAACATATGATAATGGTGTGAATGAGACCCAACAATTGGAACCCTCATCTCCACGAGATATTCTCTTTCCTCCTCGGCATAGAGATCGCCGACTAGAATGCAGCTTGAGTTCATCACTGTGGGACGCGCATGGCAGGAGTATATGGCCGAAATTTCGGCTGGATCTGAAACATGCCTGAAGCCGATTTGAATTTTCAAGTCTTGAACAACCACGCTCAATAGCCAACTAACGCATTTGGAAAAGGCGTCCACGGCTGGCTCGGGGTTAAACCCAGACGAACGCACAGGAATTTCGACGTGAGCGAAACGAGTGGATGAAACCTGGGGCGATTCTCGCCGCTGGTGAGTAGCGGTGGAGGCGGCTGTGTTGTTGGTTTGAACACTGTCATCTTGACCGTCGGATAGTAAAATAATGCTTGCAACTGGGTTCTTATGCCGCCGATCGTCAAGAACTTTTGTGGCTGCTTTCAAGGCTTCACAGACGCTTCTACCTTGGCTACAGACAAGCCGGTCGATGATGCTCCGAGCCAATCCTTGACCCTGAGCCGTCATTCTCCTCAGCGGCATGAGCCTATTCGGACTAGCCGCGAAGGTAGTTATACAGAGTCGGTCAGCCGAGCCCAGAGAGGAAATAAGCAAACCCACGGCTCGTTTCAGCATCTGAAGCTTGGCTCCGCCCATACTCTCACTTACATCAAGAACAGTAACCAAGTCGATAGGCGCACGTCGCGCTGGGTCCAGAACGTGGGTCTGTGGTGGCGGAGGCAGTGCAGGGGCTTTAACCTTCAAAACGACAGCGTACGTCTGGTGGGTTCTGCCCGCTGAAATAACAGCAGCCTCAGGCAATAAACTCACCTCCACATTTCGGCCATCTTTGTCTTGTAGATAAGAACTATTGCTCGAAATGGTGTTGGCGAAAAATCCCTGAAATTCTTCACCAGCAGCATCTTTCTCCTCATGAACAAACTTCGTAGAAGCTGTGGCTGAGGGTGAAACCAGTGGCTCATCATCATCAAATGCCCTTGTTTCTTGTTGGGGGATTTTTGGAGATTGTAGTATTCTATTATGTTTGGTTTCATCAAACTGTGTTTGTTCTTGAAGTTTATGGATATTGGCTAGTAAAGGGACATCTTTCCAGGTAGTATTGCAAACTGGGCAAACGAGGGAGTTTTGATTTCTAATACGTGTGGCTATGCAAGGAAAATGGAAAGTGTGGGAGCATTCAGCTGTGTATATTGCCATGCCTTGGCTTGTCTTCACACTTTGCATACACACTCCACAACTATTCTGCATATCCAAAAGCAAAAACATTAAATCAAAACCAGATTGGACATAAATCATAAAATTTGAAGGTGGATAAGTATAAAGTACGTAATCTTACTCTGGATAGGCGGAGGGTTTTCTTGAGGATGGAAAAGGGGGATCTTGGAGAAGATGGGGTGGAGCCAAAGCTTTTACATTTGCTATAAGATTTTGGGGTTGTTTTGCATTGAAGGAGTTTTGGACTAATGAGATCATCTTTGGTTGATGGAGTTTGAGCATAAATACCAACATTTTCATTTGTATTGTTATTAATACTGGTTTTGCAACGCAACCGAGGAGTAGAGGGATTGCTGCTTCCACACGATTGAAAACCAAGCTTCGCATAGCTTCTGGAGGTGTTGAGAGTCGGGGTCGGGCTCGGGCTCTGCTCTTCTAAAGGAGTAGTAATGGCTTCTCTACTGTCTCTTGGGATTGTTGTGCAAAAAACTTTTCTCCAACCAGTTCCCATTTCTCAATATACGATCTCGTAAAAAGAAAGAATTTGCAAAAGTCTCAAGGTTCGTTAGCCAACTATTGTAGAGTTTTGAAGAAGGGATGAGGATGAAAGTGGGATCAGAATATTAAGAAGGTAACAGGGGAGATGATAGTCCTCTCCTTTTTCCTTGGTATACATACACGTGTGTTGTGTTTTGTGTTTATATTCTGTTGGTGTTTCTCTAAGTTGACCAAAATTAGTTCCAGCGTCTAAAAAGGCCTAGAGATCTGCTGCCTATTCTCTTTCTCCGCACTGTCTCCTCCTCTCTCTATATTTGTTACATAAGTAGTAACAAAAATTAATATTTATCTATGTACTTATATTTTAGGTTAAAAACATGGTACTACTGTCACATATAATACTTTTGGATTTTAAAAACATTTGCTCGTTTGTGGTATTTTAAGGGCTTATGAGCATGGTTTTACGGATGACGTGGATAATAAGTGGATTTTACTCTATACATATGGAGCTACATGGTGCAGTTGTTCTTTCTCACTAGCAATATAATGATTGTTTCCTTGAAGAACAGTTATCGAGTATTGAGCTCATCTGAAGTGGTCGTCTTACCTTGTTATGGGTAAGGACACCAATTTCCATGAGGGAGCGTTCAAGCTCGATCTAGGCACTTTTGTGTTCATTGTATGTCTCTCCAATTTCATCATGTCTTGCTTGAATCTTTGCGATTGGTGATTGATTAAAATTTGACGTTACACCATGTCCATATTAATTCATCAAAGCATCTCTAATGGGATGGTAGATTTAATTAAAAAAAAAAGATGTACGACATTATCCCAAAATGCTTACATAGCAAGGGGAAGGCGGATGATGAAAGTGTGCTAGACATCGTCTACTTAAGATTCGTAAATACTACCTACTTCTCCATTATTGTTTGTCAAAAATCTATACTACTCTTTAGCTTCTAGAGACAGTAAATTCCTTAAAAGTTAATTCTAACAGCCCTTCTTAACCTAATATCATTATATTAATCAAAGTTTGGCAATCCAACGACACTAACTGAATAATTTACTTATTTTTGTACTTTCAATATAAATAATTTACCCTACTTTTACTTTGTGTCAGTTTCCTGAGGATAGGAAGTAGGAACCTAAAATTAATTACAATGACACCCAAACCACCACTGACATGATGAAGCAATCGAGAACAATTAAGGAGTTTTTAACGGTGAAGTTACTCTTTTTCAAACAAATTTAATTGTTGTTTAATTATAACCAGTAGAGTAGGGATGGCTAATTGCCTATAATTGAGATTAGCTTGATTGCAAGTTCATCATCTGCTATCAATAATGAATTCATCATACAGTGTGACTTTTTTTAAAGGTTCCATTCAACTTTCGATCAACTATTCCAAGTTAAAGTCTTAGCTAGTTCTCAATGAATAATGATATCTAACACCCGTTTATCACATGATTTGTGCTAAATAACATTATACACCCTCAATATTAGTTAAATAGATATAATTTAAAAAGAGAAACCGAGAAGGATAATACCCATAACTTGAATGAGATATGGAAGGTCTCAATTTGACGAGTTTGCTCGCATGGCCAAATCACATCTTTGTTCATGTCCGCGTCTTAGCTCGCAAGTGGGCGACATTTAACATCCCCGCAAGATTGAGAATTGACACCATTTAATTGTTTAATTCTCAATGTCATTTAGCTTGTTTTTAGCTAGACACACTAGACTATAAATCTAGATGAGCTATGAAAAGTGACTCTTTAGGATGTTGTATGAATTGTGACACTCGATAGTGTGTGGATATATGCTAAGCAGCCATCATTGCCTACATACATCTCGTATTATTNTTGTGACACTCGATAGTGTGTGGATATATGCTAAGCAGCCATCATTGCCTACATACATCTCGTATTATTATAGTTGTGAATAGGTAAAAGATCAATAGTAATATATTTGAACTGTGCATCGAACGCTTCAAAGAGTAATAGATTATTAACTTTAATATTTGACACTTTTTATTATAGAAAATATGTTGCATGCACATCTCACTTCATCGAGTTTATAAATTTTAGGAAAAATTGCAGTCACGGTACCAAATATTTTACCTTTATGCAGACTTTGCTCAAACATTTCATTTGTGCCACCAGAGGTACAAAATCTTTAAAAATGTTGTAACTGGAGTCCATCGTATTCGGTACTTAATTTCTTAATTTTTTCTTTTTTAATATTTTTATTTAATTACTATAATATTATTTAATGTAGAATAATATAAAAGTACCATTTTACCCCTTGTACATTAGTCAAAAGAGGTCAATTTTTTTTAATGGCCAACTAACGAACAAATGGATGGTTTTTATTTAATTACTATAATATTATTTTATGTATAATAATATAAAAGTACTATTTTATCCCTTCTAAATTAGTCAAAAGAGGTCAATTTTTTTTTAAATTGTCAACTAACGGTCAAATAGATGGATTATATCCATCTGGACTCCAGCTGCAACATTTTTAAATGTTTGGAATCTTTGGTGGCACAAATGAAAAGTTTGGACAAAATCAGCATAAATGTGAAATGTTTGGTACCGTTGCTGCAATTTTCCCTAAATTTTATTTTTCACCGTCTCTTTAAATCTGCATAAGCCCCTGTTTGTTGTAGATTAAAATTAGATTTTTTTGTATATTTTGATAAAAGTTGATGGAATGTATGGTTGAAAAGTTGTGAGTCCCATGAAATGTGTGGTTAAAATTAATTGTTGATTTTGACTTGAAATTAAAATCAAATTTTAATTTGTACCAAAAAAAGGGCTAAACATCACATGTAGACTTCAAAATCCCCATGTTTGTTACAGATTAAAATTAGATTTTTAATAGATTTTGATAAAAGTTAATGGAATGTGTGGTTGAAAAGTTGTGGGTCTCATGAAATGTGTGGTTAAAATTAATTGTTGATTTTGACTTGAAATTAAAATCAAATTTTAATTTGTACCAAAAAAAGGGCTAAACATCACATGTAGACTTCAAAATTATTCTAGGGTATGTTGACACAACCTTTCTTAAGTCCAAGGGGTTATTCAACATTTGTGGCAACCACATCTCCTAATTAAGTTGTGTAATATCTATCATAATTCGTGACATCGACCGATGACTATTTCTCACCTAAATACGACATGAAATAAACTATTTGAGATGTATATATCTAGTGGACCTTGTATTTATTGATCATGATCATTGGTGAGACAGTGACTATTTTCTACATGAACACGACTATACGATAGGTACATGTTTAGTGGGAGTAACATACCATGTGACTGTCCTAGCTAGGATCCCTAATTATCCCATCATCATTAGTAGGGTTTGGCCTATCTCTCTACGCGGGTTGTTATGATCACTATCAGTCAACCATATTGACCATGTAACAAACAAGAATTTTGAGACAAAAAGATGACACTATATATTTGTTTTGATAGAAGCTTCCAAACAAGAAGGTTTGTATTTACATTGCATCATGCATCTCTCTCTTTCTAAATTCAATTATTAGATTTTCTTAGTATAAACATTTCCCCCAAAAAATTTAAAAAAAATTATGTTCTAAATAATATACGAGGAAATTTCTAGTAAATCATAATCGAGCGATGTGCTTGTAGAAATATACGATCACATTACCCAAAAGTTATAACTCATTGGAGGATGTGTAAATAACCATATATCACCCAAAATTAGACCCAAATACACTCTGAAGTCTCCATTGGACCATACCAAGTAGCAACTATAGACATTACCCTCATTTCAAGCATGCTCCTACATTATATCTCATTCAACGAAAATGTTTATGCTCGAATACATGACTTTGAACTCTGATACTAGAGGAGATAGGAATGACTAAAAAGTTTGTCGGCTCGGACTCGACCCGAAAAAAGTTCGAGCCGAGGCTCAGGTCCAGTCCCATTTTGGGGCGTCGGCTCTAGCTCGGGCCGGCCAGTACGAGCCGAGCCCGTTAATAATATAAAAAAATCGAAACAACAAGGAAAAAAAAATTTTGGCCGGGCAAGCTCGGGCAAAAAAAAAAACTCGAACCTTTTTGGCTCGAGTCGAGCCCAAGCTTCGAGTTTTGGCACGTGGCTCGACTTGTTGACGTGGCTAAGGGGAGGCGCAATATGCATTGTATCATTCAAAATCTAGTTCGAAAAATCACTCCAATCTCACATCGTTTATGTTCATTTAGAAATATACTAATATATAAATTAGAAGATAACGGAACCCAATATATTCCTTTAACTAATTAGAAAAAAAAATTATTTAATATAAAAGGATTTGTTAATTAAGCTCTATAAATGCATTCCCACTTAATCGCATGTAATTTGATGATAATAAACTGGAATATTATGAATGGCATCACATCACATGTGATGTGAGTATTGGACATCCCATATGAATTAGGAGCGATCCATCAACCATATAGATATAGTTGTATTTAATTTGCAAACTCCAAAGTTGATATATATAATTAATGCGATTTTAGTTGCATACTCAACTATAGTATTTACACCTTCGAATTGAAGGGTAATTTTTCTTTTTCTTTTTTCTAACTAATCAATTTTTTTTTTGAGGTGTTAATAAATGAAGGTTGAGGATGAGAAACCTAGTTGAATTTCTCACCTCGACGACCTATAGACGGGTAGATTGATCGATATATTATTTTTTGACACATTTGAAGCTTACATAGTTTGGAAAACATTTATGATCGAGACATGCCAGTCGAGATCTTGTGGTGGAATATATTTGACCCTTCGTCTTATTTTTTCCTCCCGGCTACCTAAAATTGGGATTCACCTTGGCCACGTTAATGGAGTTGTGCTGTTTACATTGTGTTGTGAGACATCTTTGATTTGATATAGGGAACCCATAGGCTAGCATTTGGGTGAGCTGACAGCTCCTTATGCAATTTAGAGATGGAAACCATCGAGGCGAAGTGAGGCATTGGTCATGCGAGACAACCCATTGCCAGTCGAATGTTCATAGTTAAGACTTTAGTGCTCTTGTCTTCCAAGGCGAGAGGTGGGTTTTGTTTGTCGGAGCGAATCCATTGACGTATTAGTGACGTGGAGACTTCCGACGTGGCTCCACCTCGGAGGATTATGACAATAACGAGTATAACCAAGTTATTTTCTTTCTTATATAAAAGAAAATCAGAATAGTATTAATTAAACAAACAGTAAGAATTCGATTTTTAATTAGGTGCAATTTGCAAAACATATCTTAATTAATTTTAGTGCAAGAATTTATAAAATTGAATCATAATCCCAAAATCAATTTATGCATATGGCAACGTGAGTTACAGCTTGTTCAAATCCTCCTCGTTAGTAGAAGATCCTTTCTTACATAATTAAACTAATTAAATTACTGACAAATAAGTAATTATTCATTAAATAATTTTGCATTAAGCCGTCATTTACAGAATGATTCTCTACTACAGTTGACATCAGTTACGGTCTGACATGACTTTTAAGAAGCTAAGTCCCTGTTTGGTAATAATTCTTTCAAAAATTCTTTTTTCTCACTATTTTCAACCACATATTCTTATAATAAAATTTTTTTCACGTAAACTCAAACTTTTTCCTACTTTTTAAACACACATTCTCGAAAAATTTACTATTCAAAGACTTATTCTTCCAAAAAAAATGGCTATCAAACAGGTTACAATGGGCTAAGGGAAGTTTTTAAGATCTAAAAACTGCTTTTGGCCCCGCCTGGTTTAATTTTATATAGTGCTTCTTTTAGTTAAATTTTTTTTTGGATGAAACTGATCCAATGTGACTTTCTCTACATGATCTTCCGCAGGAGAAAACTCTTTTATAAATTAGTTTTCAATCTAAAGTAGACCTTAATTTTAATCACATTTCTTGGAATTCAAAAAAAAATTAATCAAACATTCGATGAACTTTTATCAAAACTTATTAAAATTCTAATTTTTATCTATGAAAAATAGAAGCAAAAGTAGAAACATACCAAACGAGTCCTTAGTAGGTAGTCTCACATGAATTATCCTACCCTCTGCCTGGACCTGTTAGTTAAGATGCTCATGTTGTTGGGGCACATGTGTTTGAACTAATAACTGAAATAATCAACAACCATATTATTTTATAGAATATCCATATTGATAAAATAAAATAATGTAACACATTTACTCCATAATATTCATTAATTAAAATGGTAGGGTAACATGACCCACGTTTGAGTTTCAGTACTTTGCACCTATGCTCTGCTGAGGTCTGACCATTGTCACAAATTTATTGCAGTGCCTAGGAAATTAATACATTTAGCACTTACTTTGTCAAAATGTGTCGATCAAAGGCGGAGTCGGGATTCAAGAGTAGGGATTAGTATAAATATTTTTTAAACGAGCTTCGATCACGAGGAAAATTTATAGAGTGCACACCTAATTCGTAGGAACATCTGCGTCTTACCCATCGTTATGAATACAATTAACAGAATAAATTAACTTAAACAGCTTATAAACACTTAAAAAACAAAAGACGTTAAGCTTCGACCATGTTAGGGATGTAGTGAGTAGTGAATACTGAGTAATGAGTTGTTATGCGGCAAGACATAGTCTTCAATGGCTACCATCTCCTGCGTCTATTATCTTATCTGCTACAGATTGAAGATTTTTGCATGGGAACACTGTTTTATTGTTCTGGAAAGTGTAAACATGCACGGATAAAGAGGCACCAGCTGATTCACACATTTTCAGCTCAATATATTCTCCATTTTAATTTTAATATATATATTTTTTCTTTTCAACTACACATTCTTTAATAAAATAATATAAACTTAAATTCAAAAAAATTCTTCTTTTTTAGTCACACATTCTTAAAAAAAATGACTATTCCAAAATATATTTTCTCAAAACCTCATTAAAATAGATCCCAAACAAGGGCTCAACGTCACGAGAGAAGTTATGAAATGATACTAGTCACTCACATGGGCCCACTTTTGCTCTGTTTGGAATGGCATGGCTGTCCCCCTTTGTTGTGGAGACTCGGCATTTGACATCGCTTGTCTCTACTTCTTCTCATGAGATTGGTTGAGGGAATCAATCTCAGAGTTCAATCGAAGCGAGTAAGAGATAGAAGAATCATTGCTTATATGTGTTAATTGAGAAAGGAAGTCCGAATTCTTTTTAATTAGGCTCCAAGTGAATCGGGCAGGGCACACGAAGAAATGGAACACTAAGCAAGTATGATAATTTTTTTACATGAATCCATAATTTTTTCCACACATTCTCAAAATATCATATTTCAAAACTTTATTACTAAAAAATCTTCATCAAACATGTTCAAATCTTTTGCATTTGACAGGGTGTTTTGTAGCTCAATCAGAATTATTTTATTTTAGTCAAAACAGTTTTAGACAAATGATGAGGGCAATTCATCATTATGCCAATAATTTCTATGATTAATTAGATAAAGTCAATTTGATTACATGAGGAGGAGGAGGAGGATGATTAATATTTAAGGTGGAGAAAATGTCAACAGCTAATAATCAAATTAAGGGGGAATGAAGGTTGGCTCCTCAACCTTTTATGTAATGTGATTTTAGATCACCAACCTTTTTGAGGTGTTGGATCCGAAACCTATTTAAATTGATGAATATAGGTTACAGAGTAACTCAAATAATCAATTTAAAGATTAAAATTGCACACGACTTTCACATGACTCACGACTAGAGAGCAAAAATGTCAAATCACTAAATATTAATCTATAATTCAACTAAAATTTATGTGATTTTAACATCAAAATTGACTATTTTGATATTGAAAGGACCCAAATTCTCATATTCAAATTGTCTGGGAATCCAAAACCTAAATTTTGAAGTTCAGGGATCCATGACCACGCCATGTAAAGGTTGATTAAGGGACTAAAAACAAAGTGGTGAGTTTTATTAAATTGTCCCACGATTTAATGTCATTTAACCCCTATCTGGTCCCCATTTTTAAAGTTCTTTTTTTTAAAAAAAAAAATCATTTTCAATCACACATTTCACGAAATCTACAGTTTCTATCAAACTTTTCAACTGCACGTTTTATTAATTTTTATGAAATTCTAGTAAAAATCTAATTTTTAGCAAAAATAAATGGAAGCTTTCAATTACCACCTACATTTATTATAATAACAAATTAGATAATTAGAAATTTATATCACAACCGTCCTACTGTCTCGTCTTGAAAAAATATAGTCTCTCTGAAATATAACATGGTGTCTACTCTAAACATACCCATCAAGTTTGAGAAAGTTTATTCAAACTTATCTATATATCTACAAATTTTATAAAACTGATAAGTGTATTTTGCCGTTAAACTAAAGCAATTATTGTTATTTTAAATGAATTGAGGTTTAATTTTGTATAAATTTTGTTTGTTAGGTGCATCTCGATGAAAAACGATGAAATTGAACAAAAGAAACAGAAAAATTGGCTAAAATGAACTTAATCCAAAGTTTAAGAACTAAATCGCAAAGTGCTAATAGTTGATTCGGGCCTAATGTCGATGATTGGAGGAGGGGTGGAAGCAATTAGATGGACTTGGAAGATAGATAACCAAAAGATATAAAAAAATGAGCAAAAAAGAATGAAGAACGAATTTGAAGGACCAATGAACAACAAAAGGAAGATTTTATAACGGTGCGCGCGCAATTGTACCGTGCGCGCAACACCCTACAATCTATTTACCAAGATCAAAATCAGTGAACGACGTGCACACAATGAAATATACAGCGTGCAGGGGAGGCGTATTTATAGGTCTGAATGACCCAACTTCTTGGTTTGATCTAAATTTTTATGAAAATCAAATTTAATATACTATTTAACTTACAAGGGGCGTCCAAAACGAACTACCAGAGAAAATCCTATTTTTCACCACAAGGAGGTTAGTACGGGATCCAAAGACAATTAACACGAGATATTGAAGATTCAAAGTTCGGGTTGAAGATTAATGAAGAAGAAATTGATTTTCACTTTCCACTCATTGTTTTCCATTCCGAGTTATTTTTTTTCAAATCTTTTTGTGAAATTTACATAACAACATATTAGGTTAATTCTTTTCATATATTGGATGAAGATGAAATATTTTATTAATTATTTTTAATTTAAGACATGTAGTTAGTTAGATCTTGTTTTTTCTTAATTAATTTTGCATGCATAATTTAATTAATTTATTGCTTGATCATCAATTAAATATATAGCTGCTTGTTGTAGTGCTGTGAGACTCACAATAAGTCTAGAACACTGTTTGATTAACACATGTGTAATAGATATTAGGAATAATGTTTATCACGTGTGCAATCTTTGAGATAATTGTAAAATTGAATGCATTTTATTCATTCGAATTCAGATTAGGAACATATTCGGATCGTGACTAGAATAGATTTAATTTATCTTGAAAAAGATAACTAATTACAATAGAATTATCGATTGTCAACAATACATGAATGATACTAACTATGTAATAGAGAATTGAAATAAATAATAATAGATGAATTCGTAATCCAATACACTTATTTCATATACATATAAAATTCGAATTTTATGTAGATTAATTTAAAATAATTAAAAACCATAAATCTCTTTTGTTCACTTACTTTGAATTTGATTGGAAACTAATACATTTGATTGAATTTTATTCCTCGTGGGACGATACACGTTACTCATCACATATTACATGTCAACGATCTCGTATGCTTGCGGGTTTTGCACGAACAAAAACTCGTAGCTTTTACCAACTGACCACTTTTTATAAACATTCCTTAGAATCCACTGCTCATTAGCACTCAAAAGCAATACCAAATAAGCACTGAGAATGCAAGGTTTATATCTTGTGTACGAGTCAAATGTTAATAGAGGAGGTGTGAAAGAAAGGTATTACCACAAACGAAGAAAAAGGGAAGTCATTTGGATATAAAGATGACATTATTAAAGCAGATAAGTAGAAATTTTATAATTTGTACAGATTCATTTCTCCAAATAACGTACACTTATCCATTACCCAAAAGTAAAGGGGTAAAATTTTATCGAAATACCATTCAAATACTATCAACAGAAGAGAATCTATGGGAATCTTGCATCCATCAGAGAGTACCCAGTAGCCACTTGTTCATTCACCAAACAAATGTGCATCTCACCGACATACATTATGCAGCAACCGCAGCAGCACTCAGGTGATTTTGTTTAGCAAGAGAATTATCAACATGAAAAACGAGAATTGGAGCAGCAATTTAGGCTCCAATAGACGTTCAACAATTTGCTGCCACCTGAAAGTTCAATCAGTACACAGCTGCTGGTAAAGCCTGTTAACCATTTTCAGAATGTCCACCACACTCAGAATGCTGACTCGACAAGAGCTATTATGTCTAAATAAAATCTCAATTGCACAATGTACAAAAATATAAGGGCTGTAAAAAATTAAAAGGATTGAATGACAAGAAAAGGCTTGCAGACAGTGAACAGCTTATTGACAGAGGGTGTGCTATGCATAGCTTAGATTATTGTGACCTTATTCACAACCGGCTTTTTCATTTTTCTTCTGATTTTTTTAGTGGGGAGAGGGAGAATTTCAACAAGCCTAGGCTTTCTTTCTTTTTTCTTAATTTTTTGACATTTTTAGGGGGGAGACAAGTATTTCAACAAGCATGTAAATATATAAGCGAACCTAGTGCCTTCAGCAAACATGTCATTTTCACGAATGATTTCCTCCTTTGCAAATTCTTCTAGTAATGCACGCTGACTATCAGTTACAGTCCTGAAGATAAGAGAAAAGCAGCAGGAATAAGCCAAATAGATTCTACATATTTTATTTGGGAGCAGTGTCCGTAGATATTGCGACTGATTGCCAAAAGAAAAGGAAAGCAAAGAATTTATTATATATAGCATTGGAAGGTATTTTACAGGGAAAATTCTGGTTTTCTCAAGCATAAAATGTTTCCACACAAGCAGACACAAAATGAATTAAGAGAAAATCTTCAGTTTGAAGAGATTAATAACAACTTAGAGCTACACGTCCCACCCACTTTCCGCCAAAGCTAATCTGCAGATAGTGTTGGGAAATGGAAGCCTCTCCTGCACATTGAATAATTTTCTAGTGGGGAAAAAGCTCTTACCTTGCACACAAATTAACAGATAACCTAGCCAAGCACATAAAAGCACGCATACATACATAAAGACGTGCATATATTCCTAGTTACATGCATTACACGCACAGAGCGCCAGATTTCTGTTGCTTCTAATCTTAAAGGTAGAACCCAAAGTTTTCTTTCATCACTCTGGCTAAACACAAGAATCAATCATGTCTGACATAGACCGATTTTGACCCAGATTTCTAACGCTTTGCAAATGAGCATAAAAAAAACTATGAAAATAGTAGAGTACTTAAATAGTTAAAATGTGTGGGCATAAAAATTAAGAGATAGCACGGTAACATACACTCTACTTCATTTTGATCCTTGCACATATAGATGAAAATAGAATTTTGATACTTCAGAACATTAAAACTCAAGGTCAAGAGAGTGGGGGAGAGTTCGAGTGAATGAAGACAGATAACTACTCGCGGATGATTACTTAATTACTTTATAATTAATTAATTAGTAGTGGTGTTAGTTTTCACAAATCATTGTAGTTTAACAATTAAAAAGATTGGGAGAATGAGAATCTTGCGTTGTCATATGAAGCCCCTGTTTGGGCTCCATTTTANTCTCTTCATTTTTAATCACATTTTCAATAAAATAATGTATCACGTAAATTCAAAAAATTTCTTACTTTTTAACTACACATTCTCCAAAAAATTACTATTCCGAAATACATTTTTCCCAAAACCTCATTAAAATGGGAGCCCAAACAAGGGCAAAGCTTCTGGAAATATACATGTCTCTTGTCAAGTGGTTTGGATAAGAAGCTGTAGCCTGAAGTTGCATTATCTTTTAGTTACCTAGATGTAGGACAGCCTCGATCATTTAATCAAGGGCTGAACTGCAATAGATTGATACAATATAATTTCAGAAGCAAGGTTTTTACAAATTTTGCAAGGTCAAGAGGAATAGAGGCAACGTAGAACCAAGAAAACCAAAGATAAATCTAGAATAAATTCTTCATATACAATAATTGCAAAGAAAGATGAATGACTACCCAATCCATGAGTGTTTGACAAAGATACCATTCAAATCCAATTTGGACTAAGAAAGCTTCTTCATTCACATATATATTACGTATTATGGCGTAGAGACCTATTAATGCATTCTAGAATTTGCTAATGCCTCTTCTCCATAGTTTAGAATATCATCAACTTGATAGTATAACTACATAGGACTCCAATAACAATAAACTAAATCCCAGTGAATCCATGATTAGAAACTAGTAAATCGATATAAACTAATCAACAACCCTAATAAATGATGGAAAATCGTCTTGAACAAACATGCCCTAATAAATTATTTTCTTTCAGTTTTTTCACTCCTGCATCCATATGCATAAATGTGTAGGTACACAGAATATAGGAGTCAAAGCTGATCCCCCACTTTGCTAGAGCAAGTTACTCTGACTGAAGGTGTTGATTTAAACTCATATTTCATGAAATGAAAGGGAACACTGTTGTAATCCAGATCCATCTCCTTAAGGCATTGGAAGGTAAACAAAAAAAAAAAAAAAAAAAAAAAAAAGCACAGGGAAGCGGCAGGAAAGAAGAGAGAAAAAGGAAAAAAAAAAAAGAGAAANCTCATATTTCATGAAATGAAAGGGAACACTGTTGTAATCCAGATCCATCTCTTTAAGGCATTGGAAGGTAAACAAAAAAAAAAAAAAAAAAAAAAAAAAAAAAAAAAAAAAAAAAGCATAGAGAAGAAAAAACTTACGATGGAAAGCTTATGCGGAACCTCACATACTGATCTCCGTGGTCAACCAAGAAACCTCTCTTCGGCAATCCTTTAGTACATAGACCCATAAGAATTTAGAGAAGTAACACGCTCAAACGAGCACACACAGACAAGAGAGATTATTATAAGCAAGTCCAAGCTGAAAAATATAATGCAAGGATGAAACAAATTGAATTACCTTTGCCCCTTAGCAAAATTAGTTGTCCAGGCTGAACCCCTTTGGGTATCTAAGACGACCACAAGAACACAAAGCAAAATGGGCAACAATTAATAAAGATTATTTTGAAGAACCAATCACGTATAAAAATGCATTTCACAACCTTTATCATTTTTTATGCACAGAATTTAGAATTAAAAGACGGGAGAAAGTCTAATGGATGATCATAAATTAGTAATACGCATGTACATGAAGCAGGAAAAGCCTGAAAAACAGCACGAGGAATGCAATTCAATTTATAACTACATATAAAAATGGGGAAGGTCTCGACTATCAAACTTTGAATTCTAAAACTATCTGGTGTGGAGATCCTTACAGATATTCTTTGAAGACTTACCATAGACTAACATTTCTCTATTCTTCTGTTTTCATATCCTGTTCTCCATCACAATCCCGCTCAAAATTATTCTTTTAATAGTGCTATCTTAAAATATCACCACCATTCTATTTGAAATCCTAAAAGCCCAAGCTTCTATGGTCAAGGACTTGTAAACTATGCCACGAACTTTTAAATGTGCTATCCTTACTAAAATCCTTGTAATATCAAGTCCATTAAGTCGGGATAAATTTGACAAAAAAATACGAAAAAAAATTGGAGAATGCCATTTAATATTGTGAAAATAAAATTGCTCATTCCGGAACTCCAGCGACCTATTGATCAGTAGAAGCAACCTGAAGTGCAAGAGAAAAATTGGATACTATGATTGAAAAAATAGAAGTATGATTAAAATCAGGAAGCATTCAATCCTATTCGAGTTATGACATAATCTCAAATAAAAATTCGAAAAGTCATCCTATTCAAGTTATGACATAATCCCCGTTCCTCTATTCCATCCTTTTAATGCTCATCTCTTTATTTCAACGAATCCCACCTCCAAAAATCACTTGTTTTGGTGCAGTTATTTGTTTTTCTTTCTCAAGGACAAGGATTCATTTGGCAACTGATGGCTCTCACCACTGCCACAACCGAAAATCAAGACCTTAGTCAGTTACCGCCGAACAGAAGTTCTACCCAACTCATATTTGACAAGCCACATGATGCAGAACATTGGGTTTTGAACGGTTTCTTGTCTCAATACCATTTTCAGCCCATTCAAAATCATCAACTCTACTTTAGGAATTTTTCAAATATAATATGTGAAAAAATATGGAAATTCAAGAATCTACTGTACTCTCCATTCAGCCAATGCAATCTCGATTTTATAACACGAAATTGGAGCATCAGACAGTGTACAGTCTTTTCGACAAGCGGAGAAGAAAGAGTAGATGAGTTCTGTAATAGGAGCCAGTAGACATCCACAAACATTGTTCTCTTCATATTCATTCACAAGACAAAACAATGAAATCAACAAAACCGTGAAAAACAATGAAATCCGGTCGAAGCCTGCAAAAAACAGGCAATTCTGTTGAAACCTGGATAAACCAGGCGATTTAGAGTACACCCACACTAAAGTGGTCTTATGGTAAAAAATTGTAGTTGCAGTGGACAAGTCCAGTTTTAATCCTGAGACCTCAGACATGAATATGACTATATAAGGCATTTTTCGCAGATGCTAGGGTAAAGGTTTGCATAAAGTACTAACTAAAATCTTGTATTACTTTAAATCAACTATGAGAAAGGAAGCATAAACTAAGATTTTTGTGTAACTTTAAAACATCAATTTAATATTTTCTTTCCTAATTAATTAGTCAAGCATTGGATCTATGATCAATCCCAGATTCATCAATTTGAGGGAGGTCTAATTCTGCACTCTTCTAATTGCTTAGAAGGTTACCTATTTAAAACCTTGGTTTATTGAAAAAGAAAAAAGAAACAAACTAAGCCCCTATTTGACACTCATTAAAATTTTCATTTTCATTCTTCTACTCATTTTTAACCACACATTTTTTAATAAAATAATATTTTCCATCACATCAATAACTTTTCCTTCTTTTTCAAGCACACATTATCCATCAATCTACTATTCCAAAATATATTATTTCAAAATAATGTGGTTCAAACACACACTAATTATATGATTTAAAGAATTCAAGTAGTACACTTAAAAAATATATTATACATGTTTAACTTGGATAAATGATTTAATAATTCATACATACATAGAGTTAACTACATTGTCATGTCATGGTACACAAATGATTTTGACAATATGTTTTGATAAATAATGCAAATGTGGAGAGAAAATGAATTTTACTGATGATATTGATCATTAATTTGGTGAATAATATAGTAATGTACATCTAGGGTGGAAAGAGAATGAGATATTCTGAAATTATTAAGTGTTAATATGCATCAATAAATTGTTCTAATTTTCTGTTTATAAATTATTTTCATTTAGATTTGCTTCTATCAGTGAGCCACCAGGTGAACCACTGACCCAATGGCCCGGTGCTATGGCCGAGTCTGGTAATGGTAACTATGCTTATGAGTGAATAAGGCAACAACCAAAACGATTATTCTTGAGATGGTAATCACTAAATTCCTTGAGTTATGTCAGTTTAATCAATCCGTGTAATCAGAGGAATGCATTCTGATACTGTTTAACATCCCCGCAAATTTAATATGATCTAGTAGAAATTAACTTTGAGTATGGTATACCATTCAAGGTCATTAGAGGTTCCGATGGAACATAAAACAGAAACAGCCAACCCTTATCTTGATTCCCAGGTTGGGACCAATTAATTAGAGAATTTTTAAATGTATGACATATGGCATCACTAAAATGGAAAGCTCTGGAGCAACATTTGGGAACCAATTAATTATGAAGAAAAAACACACATCAAAGAGTGATATTACAAGTAACGAAAATACGCATCATACCTGCACTTGCACCTTCCCAGACAGTGTAGGTACCTCTACCTTATCACCAAGAATTGCCTGTTACAAATACACAACACTAGTTGAGTTCGGTCATGTTTTCGTCATGTTAATCAAACAAACGAAGCCATATTTGTGATTTGCTAAAGATTTTCACTCAGCATGAAAAGCGTGTCATAAAAATATTTATAATGGTAGGAGAGTTTACTAAGGTATTAGACAATATTAAGAACTAGTATTCAGATTAGCTAAGAAATGAGGAGATGTTTATCAAAGTTATGGCAGAATGATAAATGATTTAGGATAGACCTAGAGCTCCATTCCAATTTGTCGAGGTCATTCCAGTTTAGGTACTGATTAACAGTAGAAAAAAAATTACTGTACAAAAAATTTAAAGCTTTTTGAGCAAATTTTGGGTGGGCATTGAAAGAAGCTGAGATTTAGGGGAAGTTTGCAAAGACGATGAATACAATGGGTCTTTTAAGAGGCAAGAAAATATGGAAGGAGGAATAAAGTTCCTAGAATCATGCATCACACTAAGGATCTACAATCAAAGTTCAAAAGGTCTGTAATTCAAATAATCATATCTTATTATGAATTAGCAACATTACAATGCTTTCTACAGATATAAGGATCGTAATCCTAGCAGAATTCTAACTTCTAATTTGGAAAACACAAATATTTCAAAAATTACAACAAACCCCAAAAACCTCAAGGGGTAGCATAATGTCTTTTATTCTTAGAAGGTGGCAGCAGGATAAGGAAAGATAGGGGATGCATCCATCTGTGCTTAAACATTAATAATTAAGAAAAGTAACTTAAAATTGAACTGAGCTTAAGTTTTCAGAAATGCTGCCTATAGTGCATTCAGCTTGACGCTTATGCAATTTTACAATTAGTTTTAACTTTTAATCTGCTGAGGTTTGCACCAAGAGCCAGCACACTCAAGCAGGAGAAACCAAGAATTTAGATCAAAATATATATCAAGTATTCCTCACATGCATGATTTCCAGTACTTGTAAGCAATACTTGATGCATTCCAACTATGATGCACCGACACGGACACGTGTGTCCGACACGATACGAGACAGATATGTCGACAC
>CAIGRN010195284.1:0-20235 GCA_903798345.1 Fraxinus anomala | reverse complement strand
AGAGTCTCTTGAAGATGCTCTTATTATGTATATGTAATATGCGACTATTGTCCTATGATTGGAGTGTTTAAGATATGATATTGTTTAACATGTGCATACGTTGAAATACTATCATATATTTTGATGACTCATACTTTTTGCACGACATATACTATGTCATACATTTACAAATACATACATATGCACGTATTTGAGAAAATTAACAATACCTAATTTGTAAAGAAGAAATAACGAGAATAAAGATGGATGATTACAAATATATAGATATAAAATTCGAAAAGAGATAATAATATTAAAAATATAATGAAATCATCCCACACGTATTCCTTTTTCTCATCTCTAGGTAAATAGATATATTTATTGAGACTCTTTGATGGTCACTGTGGGTAGTGTCAGCATACGTGCAGTGTTAGGAGGTATCCAGTGGCCCAAATATCGTGAATCGACACGATGACCATCTTACATATAGGCCAAGCCTAATTTTGTGATTTGTGCTAGTGAAATTTCTTGAGTTATTATTGGAACTATGATCGACACTATCAATATCGAGAATTCTAAATTCTTGTAGTTATTAGGATGGATCTGTAAAAACACTATCAATATCACGATTTGAGCTTTTATAGTACACCATAATGGGATTCGAGCCCAAAAGATAAAACATAAATAAGCTAAGATATTAACACATTGTTTGATTCACATTCTTACAAAAATTCATTTTTTTTAAAACTAATTTTCAATCACACATTTTCAATAAAATAATATTACATGTAAATTCAAAAATTTTCCTTATTTTTTAACCACATATTTTTCATCAAATTACTATTTAAAATGTATTATCCACTCAATAATGTGCATCAAACAGACCATAAATAAATGATTGAATAGCTTGCACATGATCGTGCATGTCATTATTTATTAGGTATTCACATATAGTTTTGCATTGAGGTGTGGCAATATATACATTATAGGTTGGTGCCCACTCCCAAAGGAAGAGAATTGTGTACTAAGTACCTGACTCCAGTTCTAAATACGGATCTTTCATTAAGGAAATTCAAAATATCATTACAACTTATATTAAAGGTTTCGTAGAGCTTTTGGCAATATTGTAATTTATATGTTATATATTTATTCCCCGTCTTCCGTTCTCTACTTTAAAATTAACATTACTGTTTGTATCAATTGATATTAACTTAAATACTAATAAAATAATATCAAAAGTATGTGTTATTTTAGGTATGTCGAATTAAAGTAAAATAAGAAATTTTAAAGTTGAATGATTTGAAAATAATTTGAAAATCTTACATTGTTGAATGATTTGAAAATCATTTTCATAAGACTTCATAGCTGTTATTTGTTGTTTTAAAAAATCTGTAATTTAATTAAATGATAGGAAAGATATTAAAAATAAATAAAAAAATTGGGACGACACACTTTTTTTTATCAGAGCTTTGATTCAAACTACATGTTTGTGCGAAATCTGCAAGTGTATGAGGTCATTGACAAGTAATATATGATGAGTAACATGTATCATCCCACGAGTAATAAAATTCAATTAAGTGTACTAGTTTCTAACCATATTCAAAGTATACAAACAAAAGAGATTTGTGGTTTGCAATTACTCTAGATTAATTTATAGTGTAAAAATCGAATTTTGTATGTATATGGAATGAGTGAATTGAATTATGAATCTACCTATTATTATTTATTTGAATTCTTAATTACGTAGCTAATTTCATTCATACATTTTTTTACGATCAATAACTCTACCATAATTAATTCTATTTTTCAAGACAAATTAAATATAATCTAGTCACGACCCGAATCTATACCTAGTCCGAATTCGAATAAATAAAACACATTGAGCTTCCCAACACTACAATGAGAAACTATATATTTAGCCCATGTTTGTCTACTATTAATCTAAAATATTGTTTGCTACAGTAAGATTCTCCACCACACATTCACCCAATAAAATATTCTACACACAAACCAATAAAGTTACTTTAAATTTCAACCACACATTCTCCAAAATATACTATTCATTACTCCATTTTCAACCTAATAATTAAAATATTGTTTGCTACAGTAAGATTCTTCACCACACATTCACCCAATAAAATATTCTACACACAAACCAATAAAGTTACTTTAAATTTCAACAATACATTCTCTAAAAAATACTATTCAATACTCAATTTTCAACACAATAATGGATGAAAAACAAGGACTTAATAAGTGATCAAGCAATCAAATAATAAAATTTCGCATGCAAGATTAATCAAAAAATACAATAATTTAACTAACTACTTGTCTTGAATTAAAAATACTTAATAAAATGTTTCATCTTTATCCAATATATGAAAAGAATTAGTCTAATATATTGTTATATAAATTACATAAAGAATTTGGAATAACATTACCCGGAATTGAAAACAATTATTGGAAAGTGAAAAATCAATTTCTTTTTCGTTAATCTTCTACTTGAACTTTGAATCTCCAATCTCTTGTGTTAATTGCCTTTGAATCTTGTGCTAACCTTCTTCTTGTGGTGAAAAATAAGGTTTCTATGTGTTAGTTAATTCTGGCTTCCCCTTGTAGGTTAATAGTAGGTTGAATTTGATCTCTATAAGAATTTAGATAAGAGGAAGTTAGGTCGTTCACTCCCGAAAATGACCGTCGCGTGTGCCATTTGTTCCACTGGGTACAGGCCGTCTATTAGGTTTGCTTTCAGTAAATGTATACTAGGGTGTCGCGCATGCGAAAAGAAAAGCCTGCGCGTGTGCCCTTATATTAAAGTTCTATTTGTCGCAGTTTGGTTACTGAATTTCATTCTTTAGTCATTTTGGTCACTTTGTCATATATTCTTGATCCTCCATCGTCCAAATTCTTCTAATTGACTCCAAAATTTCTCCAATCATCAATATTAGGTCTGAATCAATTATTAGCACTTTGTGATTTAGTCCCCAAACTTTGGATTAATTCCACTTTAGCCAATTTTCTGCTTTTTTTTGTCAAATTCCATCGTTTTTCATTGAGATGCACCTAATAAGCAAAATATATACAAAATTAAGCTTCAATTCATTTAAAATAACAATAATTGTTCTAGTTTAACGGCATAGATAAGTGTACCAAAAAACTTTAAAAAATTGTGTGTTTTCAAACAAAATAAATCTTAGATACACAAATTTTCACAAATAACTTGGTTGGATAATCTGCTTTTAGCCTCAGAATTGGACTTTTATAGTTGAAACTATAAACTACTTCAAAATCACAATTTTAAATCAATATTTACCTATTTAATGCAAAACTGACGTGCGTGTAAAGATTCATGTAAAGCATCACAAAGTAAAAAATTGATTCAATTCCTGACTCTCTATGGCCAAATGTTTCCTTTTTTCGCTCGTAAGATACATACCTCAAACTTCATTCTTTTCACTCTTTCCCCAATGTGTGATATAATGTTGAATTTTAATATAATACTAATCATCACATTCTCTAGTTTGATTAGATTCTACTAATTGCAGCTCAACACTTCAACAAATGAGAATTCACCTTATTTTTGATTGATTTAACCTCTAAGAATCACTTAAATTAATAATCTCTTGTCAAAAGTCTCATTCTCTCAAATAAGTGTTTGTGGCTTGATCAAGGTATGTAAATTTTTTTCATTGCTTTTTCTTATTTTTTGGTGGGGACTTCTCTCCATTAAACTTTTTATATGACCATTGTAGCGAGCTTTTAGTCGACAACTCCTAAGTCAAATGACTATATGGCACCAGATTTTTAGATACCCTTACAGGTTTAATCACTCAAGTCATAAAGATTATGAAGAGAAGCTTTACAATAAGACAACACCAAATAATTTAATTTTTTCTATATGTTTTTTTAATGATCCGTGCAATACCCCTTATTAAACACTTATTTTCAAAAATCGACCATAACTTAAGATTTCAACCGAATTTTCATCTTATTTGCCTTAGACAATCTACACAAAATTTAACACACATGGAATCCATATCTATATCAAAATTTCCCTACATAACTTAATCACCTACAAATTATCTTAAAATTGGTTTAAGGATGTATAACATAATGGTTGTTCAGGTTATAGATATAGGGTTAATTATTTTTACCCTATTCAACAATATGTTTTAAAAAAAAAATCATAATGCAAAATATAAATCTCGTACTAAAAAAATACAAGTTCCGCATGAATACACACAAACTAACTTAACATATAACTTATCTATCATTTATAGCTCAACTCTGTGTGTGTGTGTGTGTGTGTGTGTGTGATGTATCACACAAGCAAGCAAAAATATCAAAACACAAGATTCGATGAAAATCACACATGCAAACTTGATACAAACATTGCCCTCATTGTCTAGAAATAGTACAAGCAATCAAAAAGTTAAGGGCAAATAAGGGATCACGTACTCCCCTGGTATTAGTCTGTAGGTGGTGGATAAAATGACATAAAAGCACTAAGTGGTGGATGGTGGTGAAGGAATGGATCGAGAGTAAATGTCTCACATCATAATACACATTTGATCAACATGTCTATGTGTGACTTCAGATCTGTTGTTCATGGACTCATCTCTGGCATTCATGTATTCCAGTCTGCTATGTATAGCCTCATTTTTTATATGTATGTCCTTAACACGTCCTGTGCATCTGTCTAATCATCCCCCATCAGGTCATGCTCTCTACGCAAGGTCAATAGTTTAGTCTAGACCCTATTGATATCTCGCTCCATACCCTGTAACCTGACATTTCTAGCATGCTCCCTGTCATCTCTCGTTTGCTCTCTTGCCTGTGAAGCTATCATCATCTGTTCTATATGCTGCAATGTCATATTAGTCTCCATAAGACCTGCAAAGAATTGCTTTATAACTTATAAATCAGGAACTGGCTCTAGCTGTATAGGAGGTGGAATGTGCTCATCTGCCTCGTCGTCCTTATGGTCCTGCTGTCGTTGTCTCAACTGTATGATGGACTGCCATGCCTTGGTAGCCGATGATGCATTAATCGGGACTAAATTTCTCACAGGAAACTCCCTTGGTAGGAATCTGATGCCCGACTCATGACATATGCTTATGAGACTAGGAATGATCAATGTATGTCTAAAGTCTGGGTTTGACGCCACGAAACATATGAGATTGTAAATCAGAGACCCCAGATCAATCTTAAAGCCCCGTGGGAGATGATACAATAGAATGGTCTTGGGATGACTGACGGTGGTACGATGTGAGATCGGATCAATGTTGTCACTAATGAATTTATATATGATCACATGGGAGTCTATCAGATGTCGGTATTCAAATTTATTGTCTACGAATGGCCACGCGTCGTCTCTCCCGTACAGCATCTATGCAACAACCGACATATGTGGATCCATCGGCACTGGCACGATATTATCTCTAGTAAGTCCCGTAATAAGCATCAATCACCACTAGCGAGAATATTATCCATTTATCTCGAACCCATGTATGGTGCATGTGTTCGGTCCCCGGAGTGTCTAACTCTGCATTAAAGTTGGCATAGAACTCTTGCACCATGGTAGGGTAAACCTTCTGAAGCTCCCTTGCTACTTTTTCCCATTATGCTAAATAAATTAATCAGATCATCTCAAATCTCACAAAGTCTTCGACCACAACCTATCATTCGGACAATACTTTTCATCTGAATACAACATTGTCAAATCTGACTTTGTGTGCAAGCTGTGTCGGATGATCCCGTGACCTTTTCTTTATCCTTTGATGTAGATTCATTGTTCTTTCTCTTTGAAGGTATACCTATCAAACAGTATAAAAACAAACATTAGTCACTTGTACATGATATACCTATCCTAAATAAGCAATGTGAACTTCAGTTTATGAGATAAATGGGGGGCCACAAACAGGGATGCGGGCATGGACGCAGGGGATGAAAGCTGAATTTCTCATCCTCCTCAATTTTCATTCAATTCATGTAGTTTGAAGGATGCAACTACAGGGGAGTGTTAATGTGTGTATTTTCTAAGTACTATGCGAAAATCATACTAAAATTCGAATAAAATGGCTATCGGAACAATTTATCAATCATGTAATGGGCAAAAATTATGAAGTGGGTATAAAATCTCAACCTAATAGTGTTTAATCCACAAATTTCACAACAAATTCACAAATCCATCATCTCTCTATATGCCCAAACTCCAACAAGACTCAATAAACTCCAACAATTGGCAAAAATCTAAGAAAAAGAGCAAAAATTCGAAATCTTCAAAACTTAACCATCTTACCTTTGATTTCTTGAAGTTTTGGGGATGGAAGTGTGAATTAGTTGATGAATGATGTTGGAATGCATTAAATCTTCTAAGCCCAAGTGAATTTCGGAAGAAATTGGGTGATAATTTTGAGAATTTGAGGAGAGAATGAGAGGTGCCGGTTTGGAGGGTTTTGTGTGTATAAGTATGTGGATTAGGGTGCGTTATAAAATCACACCCCGCAATCAACCACACGCGAGCGCGGCGAATTGAGTCTCGAGCGTGCGGCTAGGGTAGTTTAGCCCCTGTTATTTTTATAGCGCACGAGGCCACAAGCCTATGCTCGTGCACGTGCTTCAATTTTTATTTTTTATTTTTTTTAACTCGCTAGACTACCCTTCTAATCTTATGACTGCCCTTCCATTATGAATTACGTGCTTAAAGTGTCCAATGGATCCAAATGTGATGGGAAAGCATAAAAATCATTTTTTTATACCTTAAATACATGCAAAATCACCTATTTTCTCTATTGAACCCCCAAACTTAATGCAACAATACAAGAACTTATATGAACTGCACATATAATCAACTATCCTAAGGTATGAATGAAGATTCCTAAATCAATGTAAACACACAAAAACATGAAAAATCCTAAACTAATTCGTAAAAACTAAATAAATAAAAGGGAAGAATATTGAGGTGCCTCCCAATAAGTGCTTGTTCATAGTCTTCAACTCGATTTTGTCGTTTAAGCTATTTTGGATCCTCAAGTAGCATAATTGTCTTCTCATTTGAGTAATCACCTCCCCAATAAGTTTTCAACCTTTGCCAATTGATCTTGAATTTTCTTTGATGATCTTGAGACACAATTTCAACTGTGCCATATGGATGGATAGCTACAATAGTGAACGGATCCGATCACCTCAATCATAGCTTGCCTGCAAAGAGCCTGAGGCGAGAAATGAACATTAGAACCCGTTGACCAACCTCGAACCCTTTTTCCGTAATGTGCCTATCACACCATTTTTTAGTTTTTTCCTTATACAACTTTGCATTCTTATAAGTCCCCAACCTAAACTCATCAAACTCATTCTAGAATGTTTTGAATGTCAATCGTGCCATTTTTTTTCTTCACTTCGAAAATGGAACTTAGCTTGCGAAATGTTAAAGCTAGCGATCTGCCACTTTCCGTCATTGACTTTCTTCTAGAAGGAAGGTAACTTCATTAGGGAACCTTTCGAGGGATTTTCACTTATCGATATTCTATCTAAAAAAGTTAATTGCTGTAAATTATAAGACAGTTAACAAACTTGAGCATTTCGATTCCCATAAATAAGAATCGAATTCCAACCTTTATATTGAAACAAATACTAATATATTGACTCACATTCTAAAGTTAAGCCTCCGTTTGAAGCACATTTTCAGCCAAATTGTATAAAGAAATGGACCGTTAGAGCAGACAACTATTGACAACACGCAGAGGCTTTACTGTGCCAAATTTGAAAATGTAAACTTATAATGCCACATGTACCCTTTAAATTTCAACAACTTTTAAAAATAGAAAGAAGAGGTTGACAAAAATATAAAAATGCAATCATTTCAATTTGACCCAAAAACAATGCAACTGTAGCGGGCCTCATTTGATGTGAAATAAAAATGCATTTTTAACTTCAAGAATGGGATCAAACGGTGGCTAAATCTAGTTTGACTTTGACCTAAATGGAGGTGTAAGTACAATAAATTCCGTTACCTCAAAAATTGTTGAGCTTACAAAATGTCACGATCTTCAAAATTGCAAGATATAGAAATGTTCGTTTTGAGAATGGAAGAATATGGGTATTCTTTAAACATGGAAGATTTTTATGCGAGTTGAAGAAGATGGCTTCTCAAAGATGCTAAGTTACATATGAACTCTGAACTCTCAAAGAAGATGGCTTCTCAAAGAAGATGGGTATTCTTTAAACATGGACTACACAATAGTTTGTCAACGTTCATGCTGATTGACATCTCGACCACACATTAATATGGACATTACCCCAAAAGAACACGCTATACTTTTTGTCATACTATTTTAGATATTTTTAGCTACAATTATAAAAAGTATAACTTTTTTTATATTCAACGGAGTTAAAGGATATTTATTATTAGATTAGAAATATGAAATATTGAGGGAAGAACCCGAGTGAGGATTTATCAAATCCAGTAAAATATTTTAGAATAATGTTATTTGTACATTACCATTTATAAATTTTTTTTTTTTTTTTTACAAATTAATGAGGTGACAAAAAGAAAGTAGGGGGAGTTTTATTTTTCGATTGTGCTGTATGTACATAATTGATTTACATAATGATTTGTATACACGATGTGATAAAATGTTGACTAAATCATATATTGCCATGTCATATTTTTTCAAATAAATCTGTAATTTGTGATGTCCACGAGTATTCTAAACCCATTAATCCCTTGTTTCTATGTTATCTTCAAAATTCTCTCAAATATGCAAATATTAAACCGAATTATTGAATATAGCTAGTTTCCATTTAGTTTAGATAATTTTATCAATGTATTATATTTCGATTATAATTAGCTTAGTATTTAATCATGTATTAAAATTATTAATTTTCGTAATTATCTTCTAATTTTCGTATTTTCTCTAGAGTTTGGTTATTATCCAGATCCTATTTACTGATTTAAATATAAGTTGTAAGCCTGTTGGCTCCATTATTTCATTGTATATATATAATGAGAGAAAGTTTTTTTTTTTTAATTTGTGGTTGAAAAAGAAGGAAAATTTTTTGGTTTATATGCAATATTATTTTATTGAAAAATGTATGGTTAAAAAGAAAAGAGAAAAAAAAAATTATAAATTAGCGGAGGCCAAACCGGAGCAAAGTTGTTTATGAATTGAAATTATTGACTTTTGGAGTTTTTCAATGCCTTAAATTCTCAATATTTGATAATTAAAAATCAATTAGTCTAAATCCGTTGTATTCGCGCGTGAATCAAAGAGTTTTTGATTCCTAGATTTCTGCTATTCTTAGAAATCAACAAAAACTAGATTGTATTGCGATATTTCTCTGGAATTAATGGAACTTCAATACCGTGTTCTTTTTATCATTTATATTGCTTTCACCACCTTACATTAGTTGGTATCAGAGCAAGGTTCATTCATGATAAAGACGAGTTTATGTACGTGAAATCTAACAGCAGAAATTTTAATTTTGGACAAAAAACTTTTTTTTTTCTTTTATAATTCAAAGATGGAGGAATCTTTGTATTTCAGTTACGACGATCCTCCAATCTTCAACAAAAAAGCTGAAGAATTTGTAGATTTGGGTAATGAGAATTATTATGAACCTCTGATTTTCGATGAAGAGATTAAAGAATTTTTCAATTTTGATAATGACAAATCCAATAATGTTCCAGCATCTTGTATCGAGTAACATGCTGAAATCTTTGAAGAATTGTCTAAGAAAGAAAAATTCAATAGTAGTGCATACAATATGATATTGAGAACTTACCATAGAGCTGATTTTATTTAAATTAAAATTGCAAGATTACAAGCTGATTTGTCTCCTGACCTTTGACTTGCTTACGGGTATGTAATCATATGCTTTATATTTTTAAAACAGTATAAAATGACAATAAACTTTAGAATTAACAACACAGTACTGATTGCTCCATTCTTTCATTCCTCTTCATCGAAGGTATCGCAAAATGTCCTTCCCCTTGTTTCTGGTAAGAATGCAACGAACAATCCACAGACAGCTATTGTTATCCCGAATACCCCATATGAAAGCAGCCCATTCTTTCTGCCGGCTGCAGCTATGACTGGTCCAAAAAGCCCACCAAACAGCGCAGCCTGCCTCAACATTGACATAGCCGAGTTCCTCAAGCATGTCGGAAACAACTCCAATGTATAAATTAACACCACATTGAATGCAGTAACAGCGCTAAAAAATGATACCAGTTCTAGTCCGATCTGGAACCCTTTCCACCTAACCAACACACACGTTACACTACAAATTCCACTCAACAGAGCCAATCCAATCACTGAAAATTTCCTGTTCATTCTCCCAATAAGAAAGAATATAAGCAAGGATGCTGGAAATTCTATAAATGCATTTAGTGCCACACTCCAGTATAGATCAAATGTTAAGTTTCCAAGGCCTAATGGCATGCCATAATAAATCATGCCAGCTCCGAAGCCAAACACCATAACCGACGCAAGTCGCTGAAGAGCCAAAGATTCTTGCAACAAGATCTTTATCGTAGAGTAAAAGTCTGTTTCTTGCAATTCATCTTCCCACTTAACGCACCTATCGAAGAAGCTGTCGGTTAAGTTGATCAGATTCGCGGGTGCAGCAATGCTTCTCAGTGTTTTGGCGAATTCTTCTTTCTGGCCTTTGATATAAAGCCATCGAGGAGATTCACAAACTAGAAAATACAATAATACAGATTATAAAATTGATGGAATGCAAGTCCACAGGAAGAGGAGTCTCCATGAGGAACCTCTGGTCAGAAAGGCAATACCAGGTAAAGATAGAAAACCTAGAGTAAAACAGATGATTCCGATGACCCCAACTTTTCCTCTCCATTTTTTGCCAACAAGTTCTGTTGAAAAAACAAGTGCACAGGTGACAATTGTCGACTTACCAAACCCACTAATAAATCTCAAAGTGGTATACATCCATACGTTGGTGGCGAATGCGGTTAAGACTCCAGTTAGAGACATGAGCAGGCAAGATAGAACAAGCATGTTCTTCCGGCCCAAAGCAGAGTCCGCCAAGATTGCAAGGACAAATCCACCGATGAGGCAGCCCAGAAAGAAGGACGAAGTCAGGAAGCCAGTGATGATGGAGCCGGAACACTCAAGGGACCAATCGGAGATGATGGACGTGTGAGCGGGCAAATCCCAGTTCCAAGAATCTCTTGGAATTTGGCAGATATTCTTGCACGACGAATTGCTGGGTGAAGTGCAGTGCCATGTCTGCTCAGCATCAGTAAAAACACTGACGAAGCTTTGTTGTGCATCGAAGAAACAGGCAAAGGATGCAATAGTGGCTTGGAAAAATTGTGCCCACCTGCAATCCCCGATGCACTGTTCAATCATGTCATCTAGGGATAGCTGTTGTTCCACGATTCGTGGAGATTCAGATTCTGTAGGGTCTCTTTGTAGGAGTAATGGATTTGGATCTGCCATTTTTGGTCACTTCTGTGTGTCTTATAGAAAAATTAGTGTCAGCCTTCATATATTGGTGCACATTTGGTTTTGTGTGTAAGTTTAACTGCTTTCGTTTTGAATTTTACATCCCAAATTTTAAGTCAAAAACATGAAACCATGTTCTTGGGTTATGATTTTCATATGGGTGTTTGATTGCATGCTCATTGGTAAAAGGTATTAGACTCATGAAATAGAGTTTTGTGAAGTCCGTTGGGACTTGGGTAATGTTATCTTTCTTCCATTATCAGTTGGTCGGAAGTTTGGTTATATCATGTCCATTTGGTTTTGTTAAATACATAATTTTTAATTTTGATAAAGTTGATAAAATATTTAATTGAAAAGTTGATAAAAGTTGTGAATTTCATATAATATGATTAAAATTAATTGTTGACTATAATTTAAATATTTATTAACCTTTTTACCAAACAAAATAGGGGCCAATATAATGTCGTCGCCTCCAAAATTTTGCATTTCATTTTTTTTTTAATCTAATATTAATAATATTCTCCTTATATAGTGATTTGATTAAAAATATTAAAACGATAGTATTAATAATTCAGTCTAACTATATTAGTTTGTACTCCTAATTTTACGTGGATATTTAACATTATCTTACAGAAATGTAGTTTTTATCTCAAAGTATAGTGTAACATATATGAGAAAAAATAGGTCTGATTTCTAGAAGGAACCAAAAAAAAAATAAAAAAATAAAAAAATCCACGTGCTTTAATTTGTAATTTGTTTAATTCGGGAAGGTGCATTAGCCCCTTTTTTGTCATGAATTTCTCGAGAAAAAAAAAAATTCTCAAACTTATTTTCAACATCACATCCACACAATTAAATATTTTACACATAAATTCATAACTATTTCCTACTTAATTATTCCCCTTGTAAGAGGAAAAATGTACAGGGGCTTATAGGTGCGGCCTATATGGTTGTATTTTTTATTTTTGTTCCAACTTTCAATGAAAAAGTGATACACTCTCTGTAAAAAATCCTGTACAGCTTTCTCTTGTAAACCAAGGACATCTCTTCTTATTTTTTAATTACACATTCTTAAAAAATTACTATTCCACAATCGTTTTCTTAAAAAAAGTCTTTAATGTTTGTCTAGCATGGGTAAATTATTCCATAATAAAATACACACTAAATTTTCAACAAATTATTCCGTAATAAAATCCTAATGCTTTACGAAAAACTAAATTTCAGCTTCATATACCCTTCATCGCACAAAAATAAGCTAGCTTTCACTTTGACAAAGATTAAGAAAATATAATTATTATAGTTAAAAAAAAATTTCTTAGTTTTTCTTAATATACCTCGACATTAAAAATAAATAGTTCACATTTGTTGATAACAAGACATTAAATAGAGATATATTAGAAAACTAAAAAAATTAACTGTAATGTCAACAAGAAAAGTGCTATATAATTTAGGACATACAAAAAAGAAAAGCAAGTTTATCTTTATGGAGGGGTGAGTATTCTTTTTATGTTGTGATTAGTTAGCAACTGTTAGCTGAATTCGAAGAGGTAGAGGTTAGAGTGATTTTGAAATGAGAGGTTCTATTTATTTATAGTAACATTAATTATTTTCTATATACTGATTATAAATTAAAATAATTATTTTATAAATAAATGTTATCAATGGAATAATTACGCTAGTACATAGGGAAACGGGAAAACCAGTTGCAAAGATTTTTATCTTTAGTATTTTTTCTAATACTTTTTTTATGGCAATAGTGATGAAACATTTTGTCACTATTTTCGTTGCATTTCAATTTTTTTAAAGAAAAGAAAAAATAATGCCTATTCTCTCCTATTCATTAGATTTTATCAGTGAGAAAAATGCTAATATTCGATAGGATATCACTTTTTTAATTGATTTATTATATAATTTCTTGTGTGTTAAAACATTGTCATTCCAATTTTAACCTTTTTTCGGGTCCATATTTTTATTTTTACAAGTTTCGTTATATAATTTTTTTTTCCCAAAATATCCTAGTTAATATCAAATCATGAAATGAAAAATCCTTCTTTAGTTAACAAGTCAACTAGAACAAATTTTTTTTTTTTTTTTTTTTGTTTCTGTGGATAGAGAGAATAATACATCTGTGTTGTGTTGATTTGAACATTATAAATTATCATATAATATTACCTTAAAATATGGGGTCGTTTGAAGTGTTGCTCTGATGACCGGAAATATATCTGTGGTTCTTGAATAACCTGAATTCTACTTCATTTTTTCTCCGATGAATGAATCTAATAACCATGTACTTTAGGTTCATCACCCTTATATAAGTGTCTGGACGATGATGCACAACAATCTTCGTACATGTGTCAAGCTCCTAGATGTCAGATATAGGGTTAGGGTTGCCCTAATAAATAATGTAATGTAATCCCATTGAACACTTAACACATGTCTGACACCACATGATATTAAATGATAAGTTCAATTAAATGTGGTGCCATGAAACCACGTTAAATTAAATCTACCAATTGTGTCAAACCTAGATGTTGGATCTAGGGTGACGTGTCCTTGTCTATTTCTAATTTCATATTTGGGGATGTGTAGCTAGAAGACATAATGGAGACTAAATTGTTATGAGTTTCAATAGATTGGGAACCATTCATGCAATTTTTTCATTTATGCGAACAATGATAACATTGGTGACTTGGGATGCAATTTCCAGATAATGTAAACAAGAAATAGATATTTCATTGAGCAACCACATACAAAGTGAAATTACAAACACGCATGCATGCATTAATTATGAAATTGAGTCTCCTCTTATAAAGCTGACCGAGTTGTGATGTCACTTCTAGTATATGAATATCCTCACTAATTCTGAAAATTGATATTTGTTCCTGTTTAGTTCAACTAAAATGTTAAATTAAGATTTAAGTCACGGTCAACAATTAATTATAAATATACATTTTATGAGTCCCACAACTTTTTAATCGCACATTTTATCAAATTTTATCAAAATCTACTAAAAATTTGAATTTGAATTAAATCAAATTGAGACAAAGGTTTACCATACATCCTACTTCTCGCTTCGCTTTTGCCTAGCCCCAAAGCTCTTGATTCATCATATGGTTCAAATGAATTAAATTTTTGCCATTTGGGTCTTAGTTGAGTTTAAAGGATTCCACACTTTCTTTGTATTATTCGAACTTTTAAAAGAATAAAGAACAACACTTTTATTGTCTAAATTTGAATTTTATAAAATAAATTAATAAAACCTAACAATAAAAGTATATACATCATAGAATAATAATTTGAGTTAATAAATTTTTTAAAGAAATTATTTTAAAAACGAAAACTAATAATATATAATTACTTAGTTATTATTTATTGTATTGAAAAATTAAACGAAAAAGTAGAAAAGTAAAGAATTGAGCCCCATACCTCTATGCACAAAATTGCCCTTCTACCATATGAGCTACACTTCTTTTTGTTGATACAATAAAAGTATATATATCATAGAATAATAATTTGAGTCAATAAATTTTTTAAAGAAATTATTTTAAAAACGAAAACTAATAATATATAATTACTTAGTTATTATTTATTGTATTGAAAAATTAAACAAAAAAGTAAAAAAGCATAGAATTGATCCCCATACTTCTAATATACAAGTTGGCCCTAACACCATGTGAGCTACACTTGTTGTCATTGAAGATTGGTATACTTATTATAAATATTTAGTTATTATTTACGTGTTTAAAATTTGAAAGGAAGAATGCGGTCAAAGAGAATCGAAGCTGGGAATCGGCTGTGGAAGGCAGACACTTCTCCAGTTGATCTACGGACCATATCAGTAGAAGCTATACAATAACAAACATATATATAATTATTTTCATATTTCTTAATTAATTTTTTTTTCCGGCGAATCCAGCACAGGCGGCCGCCCCGGCTCGCCGGGTGCTGGATCCGCCCCTGAATCTATGCCCTACCAGGTTTACTTTTTTGGCTACTTCGATAGGGCAAGTTATTGCCCTGCCATAAGAGGGTAGTTTTTCGCTACTCAGTTGGGTAGTTGTTTTGGCTACCTAGTAGTTATTGCCCTATCCTGTAGGTTGATTTTTTGCCTACTTGGTAGATTAGGTTTTTTTTTCCATACATTGAATTAATTTTTCAATAATGCTAAATGTACCCTCCTTCCTTGACATTTTATTTATTTATTTTTTTTTTTTCTAAAACTTTTAGGTGGGACAAGTATTTTTATTTTTAAAATGTAAGATAGTGTTTTGTCATGTGACACAATGTAAAGAAAGATATAAAAGATGATGTACATATATCATGATTGTTAGTTTTTCGACTACTAGGGATTTCTACCTTACCTTAGGTTTTTTTGTTTTTGTTTTTTTTTTTTTTTTTTTGTTGCGCATTAGTAAAGGTTTTTGTCCTACCATATGGTATTTATTTGCTACGCGTAGGTTTTTGTCATTCCCTACATAGGGTAGTTATTTACTACCCGATAGCGTAGCTTTTTGCCCTAACCAACAAATTATTTTTTTGACTACTCTGTAGTGGAAGCTTTTTCCCCTTATCCCCTTGTGGGGTAGCTTTTTTGCTACTTGACCCTTGTTTGCACTACAACAAAAGTAGCTCTTTTACGATATTTGTTTACGACATACATATAAGGCATGGAGTAAAAATAGACTATTTACGGCATGTTTTAGACGTGTGCCGTAATAATCAATTACTTAAAGTATTAATGACATACATTTTAGGTATGCCGTAACAATTGAATATTTATAGTTTAATTTTCAACCACACCGTATAGATTAATAAAAAAATATTGCTAAGTTTTAATTTTTGTTTAAAAAAATGAACTATTTACAACGTGCGTTAATGTATGTTGTAAAAGGAAATTTACGGCATACAACATGTACGCGGTAAAAATGTAGTGCACGCCATAAAAAAATTTGTATAGATTTTTTCCTTTTGTTTTTCATTTCTTTTCTTTTCTTTTCTTTTCTTTGTACGAAATGGCCAATCATCTTCCCCTTTCCTATTTTTCTTCAAATTTTCCTAAAATGAATCATTCATTTTTCTCAAATTCCTAACCCTACACTCCCAAATCATCTCTAAGCTCCTCAATCTCTGCATCCCAAATTCACCCCGCCAGCATAGACGTTGACAACGAGAATCCATAACCATTGAAGAGAGGCCGAAGGAGATGATTGTTTCTATTCATAGTACTTGTCCACTACGCCTAGTGGGGATGGGCATTTTTTTCGATAATCGATGGAACTTGATCGAAAACAAATAGAACTGGTTAGTTCAGCTCCGATTTCTCTACTAAATGGGTCAATTTTGGTACCATACATCGAGAACCTATGGGTTTCAATCCGGTTCTTGGTACTTCTTTAAGAACTAATAGTAAATTCGGTTCTCCCGAATTTCTCTTTTTTCTTGTACCAAGATATACTATATTTTTGAACACTAAACCCCAAAATTATCTTACGTTAAAATTCCATTTTTCATATGCTTCTTCTTTTTCTTTCCTTTAATGCGTAATCTAAATTTAAGTCTAAAAAAGTTTATAAAAAATTTACGAATTCATAGTTTTAATGCAATACAATATGAAAATTTTATTTTAGTTGAATATTTTATAAGAATTCAAATTTCTCGTTGTATTGAAGTAACCGGCCATCAAAAATCACGATCCATCAGAATTACTAAAGATAATCAAGCTATTATTATAAGAATTTTCTTAAAAATTAATTTTCAATCGTGATTTTACTATTTACGTTGTATTTAATAGTTTATCAATTTTTGCCTTTATAAATTGATCTTGAGCTTCGAAGTGGATTTTTGTTCATTGCCTCGTTCAATTGAATTTTTATGTTGTTAGATTACATGAATGATAAGTGATTTTACACTCTATTTTTGTTTATTTTCAATTTGATAAGTAATTTTATACTTTATACTTTATTTATATAACTTTTTTTTCAATATAAAGAAACGGACCGGACCAAATCAGAACCATTTGGTTCGGTTTCGATTCGGTTCTATAGTTGGATATGGATCCAACAATTCTATTTCTCGATTCAATTCCCTTCAGAAATAGATCAAACAATCCACTCCCACTCCTAATCCCTGGCAAGCATTTCATTTCCTTCGTCACTTCAAAATCTCAATGTGATTCTAGCTTGAATTCTCCATTTCTCCATTTTTTTTTTTTTACTTTCACAATGTTGTTGAAATTTTCTCTTGTTTTCGTAATTGCACTTTTTTGTTGAATATTCTACAATAAATTGAATTCATTTAGTCCAAAATGGTTTGCAATAATGATTATGTTTATATATATAGATTCTTAATGTACATTTTCCATAGGTTCTACTCTATCACATTTGGTTAATTTTACGGAACCTTCTCTATAGTTCTAGGTACTTGAGTTGGCTTCATTCTCAGTAAGCTGTAGGGTTCTCAAAAAACGTGGTAAGTGTATTTTCACACACTTATTGGAGGTCTATATAAGTTTACTATTGATTAATCGAGCAAATATCTACTCACAATCATGTAATTATGGCATTTGCAGTCAAAATTCTCAATTGAAAGAGAACAAAGCAAAAGGAACCAAAAGCGTACAAAAGCGTGAATTTTGGGACCAAAGTTCCAAAAGTTGAAGGACCTTGGATGCAATTTATTGAGGACATAATTGAAATAAAAGTTCAAATTTGAAAACCAAAATGTGCAAGATCAAAGTTGAGGGACCTGACACACAAATAGTGGATGACTCCAGTTGCAAAATGGGAGCCAAGGTTGGTCTGCCGCACACGCAGACTGGATCAACACTTGGGCAGTAAACCCTAGTATAGGCAACATGTGCGGGGGCATTTCGGGGGCAAAAATTTCTACCCTCGTTTTGTAATTTTTTGAAAGTTGTAGGGGCTTTTTATGTAATTTCTTGTGTACAATTTTAGGTTATTTATAAACCAAATCAGCCATTAGCCCCATTATTCATTCACCCTTCATTTTACATTCATTTCAAGAGAAAATAGTGCAAGGACTAAAGCACAAAGAGGAGAAAAATCAAGATCAAGCCATAGAGATCTTCGATAATCCAACCAAGAGACACGTTCTATCTTGTCTTGTATTTTATCCACTATTTTATCTCACTTGTAATGTCTTTTTATAAATCTTCTCTTTTTTATCATTTATATAAAATGAGCTAAGTTATTTATGTCGCGATGATTGATGTAGCTTAACTTAGCTTGATTAATTTCAAAATTTGCTCTTTATTATTAAAGTATTTACTTTCATGTGTATTTATTATTGTATTTAATGTTTTTCATTTATTTGGCCATTAAATGATTGTGCTGAGCGATTTGTGCAGTCTTTAAAAGAATATTGTGTAATTTGTTAATTTGTGTGTGGAGAAATTGATTAGACGATGGTTAAGTAAAATCATTAATCCCAACTATTTATCTTTCCAATTTTCTTTAATTTTTAGATTTTTTGTTATTTTTGTAGAGTATTTAGTATTTGCGTTATTTTCAAAATCAAATTTTTAGGTTAGAACTAAATTAACAGTTGTGCAATTAAGTAAACATTCCTCGTGAAATCAATAACTCGAACTCACTAGTGTACTTTATTACATGTACACAATCCGTGCGCTTGCGGTACACATTTTTAGCAAACAATTTTTTAGCATCGTTGTTGGGGAATGTATTTACTTTGATTACTACTTTATTTAATTTTAGTTTTAACAATTTTTTCCATTATTTGCTTTTTCCTTTTTGTATCTTTTGGCTACCAACCATAGTTTTGATCTCTCTTATATTTTGCATTCTTTCTATATACTTTTCAGCTATATATGCATGATTTTGATGATGGTAAAGTAATAAAATTTTTTACAATGACTAATATCTCCATGGACGATGAAGATATAGAGGAGATCAGAGTCGTGAAATTTGGTACATGATGAATTCTACTGGGCAATGCTTATTCGTTCGCTGATGCATTCAACTCGAAACTTCTTGGGTTTAGACAATACTTAAAATGTCGAAAACAAGCACTTGACAAATCTCATGAAAGTTGCATGCTAGTGGAAAGTTATGTACATGACTATTCGGTTGGGAACATCATGCTTGTGGGAGATGATCATCCCCTATTGAATGAGAAAGTACTTGCTAAATATTATCATGAACTTACCAAGTTGGATGAAAGCAACTTGCCCAAGTGAGATGCCATTTACTGGGACCGTTTCACGAGTTGGGATATAATCCACTTGAAGGAGAAGATACAAAAGGCATGCCATAGCCTATGCATTTAGATTGTGGGCCGTTCATTCAATCCAGTGAGACATCAACTATTGAAGAAGGGATTAAAGAGTGTGACTAATTAATCACGAAGGAACTGAACGAAAATATAGCACTCAACGAGGATGAAATTAACATACATTCTTTTAACTTTATTTATTGCCCAAAAATTGATTTTGGGATTAAGACCGATGAGGAGGTGAAAGCCCACACAGTTGGATTTGGAGCGGATGGATAGGCAAGTCATATTATATTCAAAGGGACATGGCAGAGTTTTGGAAAATAAATGAAAAGTGGAGTAAAACCAAAAGAAGCAAATTGAGCAAAGCGCTAAAGCTTTTTTTTGGATGTCCATGATTCAAATTCCCAAAAGTCAAGCTAAAGACTTTAAATAAGCGCTTGTTGGGATCAACCCAGTTGTCTTACTCTTAATATTTTTATTTTGTAATTTACTTGTGTTTAATACATCCAACCGGGGAAGTTTCGTTAAC
>CAIGRN010195263.1:0-33378 GCA_903798345.1 Fraxinus anomala | reverse complement strand
TTAGTGACCTCTTGGGAAATTTTGGTAAAGTTCGGTGACTATTTAGGGAAGTTTTAAAATTCAGTGACTCCTTAGGAACTTTTTACAAAGTTCAGTTGACTATTTATGGAAGTTTTGAAATTCGGTGACCTCTTGGGAACTTTTAGCAAAGTTCGGTGACTATTTAGGGTATTAACTCTAGAATGTCTGTGGAACTATTATGCAAGTATTGGAGTACTCGGATAATACTTTCTTAATTCAAAAATGAAAAAAGAAAAAGGAAAACAATGGAAGTTCATTTATAAGAAAGAATGTATAACTAACACGTGATGGTAGGGAACAAATTTGGCCATTCCATTAGTAGATTGTAGTTGTAGCTTCACAGGCTAATGGTAAGACTACGGTGGTGTAAATTGTGATCAATGGAAACTGAGAGCCTGTTTGACAACCATTTTGGTAGAAAAAAAGAGTTTTGAATAGTAACTTTAGGAGAATGTGTGGTTAAAAAGTAAGGAAAAGTTTTGATATAAATGTATAATATTTTATTGTGCGAATGTGTGGTTGAAAATGGTCCTATAGTAAATCATAAAATAAATTAAAGAGTGTCAAACGGGTACCAAGTTAAGGATGGAATATTTGATGGAAACAAGGAAAGAAACTGTAGGAAATAAGCACACTACTTGGGCAACATCACCCATGAAGCCTGTTTGTATCTCAACACATGGTTTAAAAAGACATTTGAGGCTTATGTCTCGAATCCCACTCTATCATAGAACACCTAAAAACCCACACCTTAAATGCCATTTGTGAGCTTACTCCTCAAGCCAACTAAGGTGTTCGCTCGTGTGCCTTGCTTTCTTCAACCATTTTATTATTGGCCATAGCTTTTTAAGTTATTTCTTTATAACCTAAAATGTCAAATGGGGTCTTCTATTTTCTTTTTCTACACACATGGAGGGAGAACACGAAATTGCAATTGGAGGAGACAGAGAATGAAAATAAACTTATAATAAGGATGATGATGATGTCAATGATTATTAGTAGTGATGATGTAAGAAATTTTTAAGTTGTTCCACTTTCAATAATAAATTATAATTTTGTTGCATGATTACTAATTTGAGAGAAATTATTATCTACTCTCTTCATCCATTTATGGTTATTTGCAAGTTGAAATTTAATTTTGTTATTTTTATTATGGAGTGCTTTTAAAGGGTTTATGGTATATTATGAACATATTTTTGTATTTTTTTGAATTCTTGTATTATTCTATCTTGAGGCTAATGCCTCAAAGCACTCGAGGCTTCATTCTTGTCTCCCAGTGATAAAATGACAACAGTACCCAATTAAGCCTTTTTTAAACATTGATCTCACGAACTTTTTTGGAAGTACAATCACTAAGCACTCAACTAATATAGCATCTATAATGCATTAAACCTAGATCATCCATTTGATGACCTTTCTGGAAAATAACTAATCTCTATAATCAAAATAGATTCCTGCAAGGAAAACATACCTCCCGACCGAACTGGGCAGGAAATTTTTCATTCTCCTCAACAGCATGGGACAAGATTGTACCCCCAGGAACTTCCACATAAAATAAACTGAAATTCCTGTCGAAATGCATACGCAACATTTTCCTTCCTTCGGAATCTGCAATGAATAAAACTGTTGGAGACGAGGAACCACAGTACAAAAAGACACATTCGTTTAGGGATTGCAATTTTCCAGAGATGCGCGGCCCAATTGAGATTCAGAACATATTTAAGATTGAGCATCTGCAACGCTAGCAAGCTATTTTTATCCACTCTCAGTTGCACATATGTTATGTTACTGAGTAAAAAACAAGAAGATGCCAGAAGACACCTATTAGGCCCTTGTTTGAGCCACATTATTTTTTTCATTATCATTCTTCTACTCATTTTCAACCACACATTCTTCAATAAAATAATATTTTCCATCACATCAATAACTTTTCCTTCTTTTTCAACCATACATTTTTCATCAATTTACTATTCTAAATAATATTTTTCAGCACATCAATAACTTTGCATTCTTTTTCAACCACACATTCTCCATCAATCTACTATTCCAAAATACATTCTTCCAAAATAATGTGGCTCAAACACACCCTAGATGTACAATAAGTTTATAAGGCTTGAGATGATATACTCCACTTTTCCGAATGCACAGATGGAACTTGAGTATGCGTTGCGATGCATTATCAACTCAGAAAAAGGGAGAAGAAAAATTTGGCATCCTGTATTGCTACTAAAGGGAAGTTGAACCTTTCCTACTCATTTATGGAGGCAACTGGCAAGTATATCATCTATTTAAGTCATTGCAACCAGTCATANTGCACAGATGGAACTTGAGTATGCGTTGCGATGCATTATCAACTCAGAAAAAGGGAGAAGAAAAATTTGGCATCCTGTATTGCTACTAAAGGGAAGTTGAACCTTTCCTACTCATTTATGGAGGCAACTGGCAAGTATATCATCTATTTAAGTCATTGCAACCAGTCATAGTAAAGACCACGTGACAGCCACACAGCTACTATGTTACTGAATGGGAATTGAGAGCCAACAAAAACACCTTAGGAGTATTTCTAGTCACAGAACTGTTCAGAAGTTTATACATATTGCAGCAGGTCAAGAAAGCCTTACTTTTGATTGTGGAGAATTTGAAACCCAACTTTTTAGCTGCTAAATTAAAAATATCTTCAGCAGAAGATGCTCTAGATGATGGAATAGGAACAGCCTGAAAGCAAAAATAGAAAATGGAAATGCGCACAAGAGGTTAGTTTGATAAACCTTGGCAAATAATAAAGTTTTCGCAGAATCAATGTACAAATTCTTGAATGTAAAAGAAAAATTGAAAAAAAGCAGGGGTGGGTGGCAAACGGGCCGAGTGGCTCGTGGTTCGGCTAGTCCCCACTCAGTCAATGGGTGGCTCGGGTTCGTTTTGAGACGAGCCATGGGCAACGCCGAGCTCAATTTTTTTACTTTTTATTTTTTCATTTTTTTAATGAGCAGAGTCTGCTCAGCTCGTTCTCTTGGGTACGAGCCAACGAACCCAAACGAGTGGGCTAGTGGACCAGCTCATTTTTTATTCCTTATTTTTGGATTTATTTTATTAATTTCTTAAAATATTGCTCCTTCTTAGGCTTACTTAATAATTTATTTAAAAAATAGAAAAAAAGGTGGCTCGGCTCGCCCATAGGGTCGAGCTGAGCTCGGGTGTCTATGGGCCGGTTGGGCTCGTTGCCACCCATAAAAGATGGTAACTACAACAAAACATTAAATGTTAACTAACGGTAAGAGTAACAAGCTGCAGATAGCCATGTTCAGACCTATAAGATGTCATACTATGCAGCAGAAACAATGATTCCCAGTCATTTTACACTGTCCGATCCAGTTTTGAATTTTCTATAGAGGATGACAAACAAAAGACAACAAGCAACTTGATGCCACCATTAAGATTACCATAAAAGGAAAGAGTATAATTTCAGTACCTGAAGATTTGCATGAGTTGCTTTTTTGGAAACCCACTCAAAGAAAACTACTTCCTTCCCTTGGTTCTTGAAATAAGCTTTAAGACTGCTTTGATATCTAGATAATTCCTCTTCACATTCTGATGGTAGAGAAAGTGTGTTTGGTGAATGTTCAACAGGTATTATTAGAATATGGTCTTGTACTAATGGTCCTTTAGCAAGTGCACAATAGTAGTGTTCTCCTATAGTAGTGATTAAATGAGACTCCACACTGGTGCTTGACAAACAAAACCAGCATTCTTTGGACCTGAAACAAAGTAACCGTTATCATAGTTAAAGCTTGTTTTTGCCCCATTATTTTCTAAGAATATATTTTAGAATAGTAGATTGATGGAAAAAATGTGGTTAAACAATAAGGAAAAATTTTGGATTTGCGTGTAATATTATTTTATTGAAGAATGTGTGATTGAAAAGAAGGGAGAAATGTATTTTGGAAAAAATGGGGGATCAAACATCACCTTAATTTCTACCACGCAAATGGGAAAACGCCACGAAAGTAATGGAGCAAGCCAATAATGAAGTTAAACAGGAAAACTTTTAAACACTATTGCAACCTGAAAAAGTTGGTCCTTTGGTTTTCCAACCCATAATTGCAAATCCAACATTTCTTTGATGCTTTTGAGTTATAATGGACAATAAATCCTTATCCAAATCCATAACCTTATCCAAATCCATAAAGCATTATGCAAGTCTTCATGATGGATTGGTATCCTCACAAGAAAATTTTTCGAATTTGCAATCCTTGTGATAGCTAAGTTAATTTGTCTCTTATTTTTACACAGTGGTCTCAAATCCTAGCGAAATTATTTTGTCCAATTAAATAATTTTAATATCAGTGGATTAATTTTTGAACTGTAACATCTCAAAATTAAAAAAATTAGATTAAAGAAACTCAGTAAACTTTGACCTGTTAGAGCCTCCTGTCCCAGATCCAGATCTCCTACTAGGAAATCCTTCACCATCTTCCTGTAAACTGTGCTTAAAGTTGCAATCTGGGCCTCTTTCACACTGTCCTTTGTTTAAAAAGTCAAAACAGACACCCCTCAGAGACTGTTCCCTAGCATCTGTATCATGTCGAAAATGGCAGTTCTCGCCTCTCGGACAAGACCCAGACGATACATATTTAAAGCACAATTTATCACCATCACTATCTCCATGTTTTTGCCTTTTCCGTGAGACATCATACCGCCAATACTGCGAATCAGAATCATCAGGTCTCTTTGTTGCTCCATTGGTGGGGCTTGCTCTGTCCACAACTGTATATGGAGACAAAGTAGCATTCTGCGGCTTCGTGCAAAGCTCAGAAGAGGACATCGTGGAAGCAGGCATCGGAGAAATTGCATGCATGAACTTCTGGAAGAAAGAAAGAAACAAAGAGATATGAAATGATTCAATACAGTGTTGAAGAAGCATATTAAGCAACTCTAAACAAATTAAATACTTTACTTGAGGTAAGGAAGATTTAGAAAGCATGGGGAGAAATATTAAGAAACTATACAGTGCGTAAACAGCACAATATCACAGCTTAGAGAAGTTCAGAAAAGTAACATCAGAAAAAGAACGAAACCTGTTTATCTTTATTTCCCACTGGAGCAAGGCCAAAAAAACGAGTCACATGTACAGCATCAATATTGATATATGGTTCACGAGCATAAAAGACGGCCATAGTTCCTGCAACATGGTATCTACGGTAGAAGAAACCTTAAATTAGGGAGCAGTTTCTAGTTACATATTCACTTAAGTAACTTATCACTAGTCAAGTTTTGGTATTGCCCAAACAAAGTAGTGTCACACTATCAAACATCTACATCTACATCTACATCATAGAAATGTCTACTGAAATCTTTTGCTAGGTAAACTTACCCATTGTTTATTTACCAATAGATTTGTATTATCTAGCTGGAAATCCATTTTTAACTTTCAGTTTGTTTAAGAGGATAAACTCAACTCAATGAAACTAAACTCTATAACAAAGTTTCTTTATATGGAATATGGATGTTATGCAAATCAAAAAATATCCATGCTAGTATCAATAAAGGGAATCGTGACATTTCCAAATTGATACAAGATCTTTCAGGGCTCTGTCACAACTCAACTGGAAAGAAATACTAGAAAGAAATTAAAACTTATGAGGCAATCATACAATCCAATTTCAGAACAAACAATTTGAACTAGTTCAAAGAATCTCAGAGAATTCTAACTATTTGGTTTGCTACTGAATTTGCAATTTAGAGTGCTCCAGATTCTTGGAAAACAGAAGCATGATTTTTAGACTTTTCGAAAGTAAATTAATTTGAAGTTGATCACTGTCAACTACTAAATCTATTCTTATTTAAATAATGTGTGTATATCTGTGTGTTAATTAGTAATTTCACCTCTTTCTATCTTGTTGACTTCAGTCTTTCTAACTTCACTTTCATTTATATCTAATGCCTAATGTTTGAAAAGGCTTAAGTTATCTCTGGAGTCGAGGCATAAGCCTATAGGTGCTTTGAGGCATAAGCTCCAAGTTAAACGAATTCAAAAGAACATAAAATACAAAAATATGCTCATAGTATACCAAGAACCCTTTTATAAAATCCATAATAAATCTAACTAACAAAATTAAAATTCTAACAAACATAAAATAGATAAGAAAAATAGAAGATAATAAGTTCTCAAGTAGTAATCATTTAACAAAATTGTGACTACTAAAATTTTCTTATATCATCACTACTAATATGATCATCATCTTCATTGTGAGTTTCTTTTCATTCTCCTCCAATTATAATGGTGTATTCTTTCTTCCCATTTTCCTTCCATAGGGAGAAGAAAGAAAATAAAAGGTGGAAAACATTTTAGGTGTAAAGAAATAACTCAAAAGGCTAAGGTCAATAATGAAATGTTTGAAAACTGAAAGGCAAACGAGCGAACACTTTTCTTGGTTAAGTTGGTTTGAAGCCTCAGTAAAACGAGGCGTAAGCCTCAAAATTGGCTTTAAAGGTGCAGGTTATGAGGTGTTTTATGACAGCCTCACGTCAAGTGGGATTCAAGACATAAGCCTGAAATAGTTCTTTTAAACCATGCTAATACCTTTTTTGTCTTTGTTCCTCCTTGACTCTTACAGAGATTGTTAAAGACATAATCTCGGTTCTTGTTATGATGTCAACTGAACCTTGAACTCTTACCATAAAGATCAGTCCTTACTTTTGGTTACCCATTCATGTTAATTCCCAGTTGATAAAAATTGACATAAAAGAGCGAATTTATGTTGGATTTCACCCATGAGCAGCATATCAAGCTGGTACAACTCTTATTTATATGACCATGGTTCTCAATAATTCTTAGAAGAGATGTAAAACCACTTCCTGAAGTCAAAGCTACTATACCAAAAATTAATTGAACAAAACTGCTACCGAAAATAATATTGAAATTCTCACTTACCGTGGCTTGATCTCTGAAACTAATTCTGATACTGTAGAATCGCCACCAGATGAATCTGATATTCCTGAAGGAACATCAGATGCAGCAGCTCTATTTGTGATCCCACTGGGCCATTCATTAGTGAAATACAGTGAAGGAAATTAACACACTGTAATGCATAACGTATAGAGGAAATAATTGGAGGCTGAGAGGCAGGGGGAGAGATTCATGCGAATAATACGAATATAGCAAGGATATGTCAAAAAGATGTCCACCAGTCCTGGCTCCTCTGCTAATGCCCTCAATGAATCAACATCATCTTGACTGTATGTTCCAAATTGTTGAGCACTTGCAGATTGCCTACCGGATAAGTATGCCACAGACAAACCTAGACACGAGTACCATAAATCAGCTTTCGTTGGCATTTTTGGTGGATATACAGGATATCATCTTTTAATGCCTTTGTAAATAAAACTACTAATCAGAAATAGCTAAATAAAAAATACTGAGATTTCCAGTGAAAACTTTGGGTATTTGTGCACACTCCAACATCGACAGAGACAAGAGCATACATATATACATGTGAAATAATAAGAGCACTAGTCTAAAGTTCAAATCTGCAGAAAAACAACAAGCAAATTCTTATCTTATCTTGCCGTCAGTATATATTCTCTTAAATGACGCACTATTAAACATTCGAAACTGAAGCATGTTTCCTTAAATTTCGAAACTAAATCACAAGTTCACTTCTTCACTTATTTAGATATAACTATATATTGCATCGTGAGCAACCATCATTCTTAAAAGAAGAACTATGAAAAGATTGACTTATATGATTATTTCTCTATATGCATACCAATCGATTCTCTGCAATCAACATCTACATCATTCTATCAGCAAAAGAGTGCAAATACAGGAAACCATTCAACTCATCAAAGAAAATGCAAAGAGTTGCACTAAGCTCCATGAATTGTTTGTAACAATGATATGGGAATTTCTCGGCTCCTCTTGACAACACGCATGATCACTAGATAAAAAATGCTCGAATCCCATGCCCAAACTTAAAACCATTTGTCCATGTACTCTTGAGCGACAGCTAACTGCCTAATTCTTAATTATAACTCCACCAATGAACTAAATGAAACTGGTTGCTCATACCCCATATGTTTGGCATGTTCTGGCATCAATTCACTAAGGAATATTATAAAGTTGAATCACAGAAACATCAAATAAGATGCCCATATGCTGTGCCAGCACATCCATCCAACAAGTTGCGAACACCAAACAAATTTTAAAGCGTAGACAAAATCTATAAACATTTTCTCCTAACTACAATGGAATAATCTAAAAAGCAATAACAAGCTAAATAAAGGTTGCATCTTTTTTTTACCAGGTTTATGATAAGTAAAATCAAAAAATTCATGAACAAGTTCCAGGGTCTCTATGTAATTATTTACCATGAAGCGTAAATTTTCCACTTCCTCTCAACCAGTACAAATTTTGGCGTACTTTTAGGCCATCCAACTTGAACCCCTGGTTCATGGGATCCTTCGCTGCACCGGACAATATCTTCGGTGCCCCAACCCCATAGTCGCCAATAAAGTAAGTCGGAATAGGAATCTTGGACCGGCCCTCGATGTATTCATTGAACTCCTCGATCTTGTCCGGAGCGTCCGGGAAAAACTGTCCCACACATAGCAAAGCATCGAATGGACCCGCTGATTTATTCACCTGAAATTTATAGTTGCATAATGTCGTGTGTAGTGAGAAAACTATAAACCCTAGGATGCAAATTCATGTAAATAAGTGTGTTTGAGTGCCTACTTACCGAAAAGACGCGCTTGAAGAGCTGGTTAAGGCGGCCAAAAACATCACCGCAGAAGAGGATTTTGGGAGGTGCCATTGAATAGAAGGTATCAGTGTGAGTGGGAGTTGGGAAAGAGAGAGAGAGAGAGAGTGATGGGCTGTTAGGGAATCGGGTGAGAGCCCAAAAAGCAACCAAGAGGCCCAGAAGGCTGAATTACTACATAATTTTTTCTTCTTTTATATTTTAGAGAAATTATATTATGCATTTAATTAAAAACAGTAACCAAATTAAAAAAAAAAAAAACCCTAGAAATACCACCACAATCCCCACCTACGCACCATCATCGTTGCCACCGCAGCCTATGATGATCCACTTTCTTTACTGGTCATCTTTTTGCTGAGCACAACCACAAATTTCTTGCTATGCTCCTATTTGGTAAGAATTAAAATCTAAAATTTAATTTAAATCAAAATTAATAATTAATTTCAATAACATATTTTATGGGATTCACAACTTTTCAATCACATATTTCATCAACGTTTATCAAAATTCATAAAAAACCTACCAAACAAGGGCGAAATTTGGAAAAAAATAAAAAATAAAAATTTCCCTCCATGATTTTACTGAAATTTTGTGAAATAATTAAGTTTTGATTTTATTTTTATGAGATTTGATTTTACAGTTGCATGGAGATTTGAATGGCCACCGTCGATGGTGGTGATGATGGAGCAATGTTTGTAATGGTGATGACGATGATGCAAATTTGATAAGGTGGCATCATGGTGCAAATCTGGTGGTGGTGGGGTGATTTGAGATTTGGTGGTGGTGTTGTAGAAGTGATTGCAATAGTGATGATTGTAACCAATCATTTTCTTCAATAAATGTGGTCCAACGTCAGTTTATGCAACCTTCAATTTCAGCTTAATGGAGCCTTCAATTTCAACTTACATCTTCACACCCATTGATTGGAAAATATGGTAACGACGATCATAGCTTGATGAAAGCTTTACTATATAAAGGGGTTTGGTCCCTAAACTCAAACATCATCGAAAATACATATTATACACCATCAATTTCAGAGTGTTACCAGTTTAGAAGTGCCATTACCTGAAACAAATGAAACATTCTGGAACATCAATGGTCGGATGTATGAACTCGATCCACGAGTTTTCGATTAATCCATCCAATTTGTTTCCGCATAATTGTTTTGGAACGATTTTCAATCTTACAATAACGTCGTAAGTGGGGGCAGTGGCACAACGTAATACATGTTACAATTGTTATAAGTTGGCGTTGATGATACTGGCGTTATGGTGGTGTGGGTGGTGGTAATAATGACAGTGTTGTTGTAACGTTGTATGTAAACATTGACAGAGGTGATAATAGTGATAGTGATGGTGTAACAGTGTATTTTATAAGTGATTGTATTGAGGATGAAGAGACGAAGACAATATAACAATGTATGTTACAAGTGGTTCGTGCCTGGTGGAGACAATGGTTATAATGAGCATAACAAGGTATGTTACTAGTGGTGGTGCAGGTGACGACAATAAGATTTGAGTGTTATAATGTTGCACAGTTTTACAAATTAGTGGTAGAAACAATATTTTAAGAATAAAAAAGGTTTAAAAGTAAGTTAGAAATTAGTAAAAAAATTAATTTATTTGTGAGATTTTCCTTTTATTTTATAGTAGAGTCCTAGTCGAAAGTGTGTTAATTTAAATTTTGTGAAAATGACGTCGTAAAAATATTCTTAAGTTGCCATTTCAAATAATATAAAATATATCCTTTCAATTACAACGTGAGATTTGTCAATTATATAATTTAAATTACATTACTAACGTGAAATAGCCAAAAACTACACACCACATGAACTGTACATGGCTAGAATCGATCTCTCAATAAACCGAATGCATTTGTGCGCATTTTCTAGAAAACTCTGAGGCCTGTTTGGTGCCAATCCTTTAAAACTTATTTTTAATCATACATTTTTCAATAAAATAATTTTGTACGTGGACTATTAAATTTTTTCTATTTTCGTATCACAAATTCTTCAATAAAATAAAATATAATAAAAAATACCTCTTCACAAAATCCATTCTAATAAATTTACATAAAACAATCGGTCCCTTAACCTGCAAAACTGATGTTTTGATTCTCCAACTTATTTATTCATATGAGATTAGGTCTCGACGCAATATGTTACTTTTACAGTTGAGTGGTTATATTACCACCACAATTTTATTTGATGCATCATATTTTAACTGTCGTTAAACTCTTCAATATTTGTTCATTGTAATAATTATTTCCTCAACTTTTTTCCTTCGAATTCTTATTTTCAATATTCCATTAATTAGTATGTTTCGTCCTTGATAATGATTTATATCAAAATATCTTGTTTCCATACTTTCAGATGAGGGAAAAATATTTCTTCGCATTTTTTATTTTTAAATATAATGGAAAAATAAGTAGTTTTACGCTCTTTCAATAAACTTTTGGATATAAAACCGTCATCAAATACAGAATGTGTTAACTAATAAAAAGTTTGAGAATACAAATGACATGAAAATCATTAGGGACATATGTGTTACAATGAGTAGATATTAAGAACTTTAAATGTAATTAAAATATGGTGCAAGAAATAAAAATTATGATTTGAATATAATTCCCTGTAATATGACTCTTATGCCTTCAATATGAACTAAATATTAAAATGACAAAAAATCAAAAATCAAAGAAAGATTTAACAGTTTTTTTTTTTAATATTATTGGCATACATTTTAAAATATTGTGCCTTTTTGACGATCAAATAACAGATTTCGTCAAATGGAGATCCAATCTCATATGATTGCATGGGTTGGAGAATCATCATCTTAACATCAGGTTTGAAGGTTAGGGAGAATCAATTACACACTTCTCACGGGACAAGATGATGCTCTTGAAACAATTTACGTATACAGTATACTTGTGGGTAAATCGTCCAACAAATTATTATCACGTTATGCTACTTTTAATACATTGTTAATCGTTGATTCGATGAATGCACGTAGAAGGTATTAGAGCGTCTCTTTTGCCTCAAAATCGTAAATGTACAAATTAAACAAATTATAAAGATATCAGTATTTTGCATGAGGATTGATTAACCTATTAATTATCGAAAATATAACTAATCCTAGATTTATTTGTAAAGATAGATGAAAGAAGGCTGAATGATAGAAAATTAATTACAACTAAATATAATAAAATATACAAATCAAGATGTTGAAACACTAGAGCATCAGAATTAACCGTATCCAATCCAACCCAATTCAATTTCTTCAATATTAAATATTATACTCATTATAACCCATGTTGACGGTTTAATATCCAAACTATATAAATTGAGATTTTCTAAAAAGGTACATGTTAAGTTGTTGATACATTAATTAAATTTTTTAAAATTCTTCATTTATATAATATAAATTCAATTTTATACTTGTTAAAATCTTTTCAATATGAGTACATATTTGTTATTGAATAATAACTTTGAATTAGAAATATATAATGTTTCTGATAAATAAAGAAAAAAGATCATAATAGAATGTTCGAGAAGTGTCGATATTCGACATGTATTTGACACGAATATGCTACCCTAGTTAAAGTGTTTATGCAACACAAGGTGAAGATGTTGAACAGAAATAACCTGGAGATTTTAATGAAGGTGTGTGATGGGGGGTTTTTGGCCATCAAGGTTTCTAAGAGTTGGTGATGTAGCTCTTAATCGGAATATTTGGCAAGTCTGGGCCGAACCCAATAAGTCAAGTTCATGATTGACTCGAGCATAATCATTCTTCACCCTCACAACCACGTTTTTCAGATTTTCATTTTGGCTTAGCCACACCGGTCAAAAGCATTTTCCATGCAGTCATTGCTACATTCCAATTGATTCCTTTTCAGTTAAGCCAACATTGTGAGGTGACAGGATGATTTATCCATAATTGATGAATCTCGAGCAAAGAGATATTATCAATTTACATAAATTTTAGAAATCATCATATATTATTATTTACAGATCAAACTCTGAAATATACCTAATTCAGTCTGTCAAAATCATAAAACAGATGTTGAGAATAACAGAGAGCATTGCATATAAGTATTGCTAGGCTCAATATATACTTAATATATGTACAAGACACAGATGAAAATGTAGAGAAGCACAAAGAGAGAGCTATTTGAAGGTTTTATAGCCGGGTGTCCTTGATGGAATTCAGAATTGCCGAAGCTAGTTGTTGTTGGTGAGAAGTGTATCCATGATTAGCTCCTTTTATAATCTGTAATCTGTGGTTTGCTATGACTTTGTTAAACTCCATTGCATCCTCGATATGGACAAATATATCATTGGATCCATGGACTGTCAACACCCTGAAAGTAAGTTTTCACCGGTCAAAACCCTTTATATAATGGGATGTACGAGTGCTATACAGTAAGTTATATTATACTGAATGTTTAAAAAGGTATAAACTGAATAAGTTGATTGAACCATATAGCAGACACCATTAAATTCAATGGCCCAAAACAGTACAAGCTAACTTTCCATATGATACTAGAGCTCATAAACGTTATTACCCGGGAACTTTGAGTTGTCAAATGCATAAGCTGGCAGCACTGTTACAAGAAAAACAAGAAGCTAAATGCAGACTCTAGATCCGTAACTTAACACCCAATGGTGGAAGCATTTTTGAAGCATGCCAGCATATAGTTTTTAAGCTGAATGAAGACCCCCTGTTTATCCTAATTTAAAAGATGGTTATCCAATTTGATGACCTCGGGGAAGTCATAGACAAAGAAATGACTTCATCTGACCATCATTCTAGCAACAAGTATGCTGCCTGGTTTTTTCTTGTCTTCTCCTATTAGTTAATATGAATGAAACATTTGAAATTGAAGTTCTATGCCTTTCCAATTAATAAAAGGGCATCGGTCCCCAACTTAATTGAGGGTCTTTTCCCAAAAATGGAAATGGATGTTACGCAAGGTTATTTTGTATAGTACCGGTGTCAAGATACAGTCGACTGTTACGAGAAACTAATCTGATTGATGCGATTCTTTTCCTGGATATCATTGCCCAGAATAAGGAATTATTTCTGTTCAGAATTGGGCATTGAACATTTCAGTCCCTTGACTATAGCATAAAACTGAGATAATAGTGCACTTTGCATAATAAAAGGAGAACTAATATAAGTCCTAGTAAAAGAGTCAAAGAAGCCAAAGATATTTTTATTTGGGTTTATTACTTGTGTTTGAAAATTGTGATTCTGAATTAAAGTAACTGTTTGGTATTCCTAGTTAAATTAATACAGTCTGTTGTCTGTGTATTTCTATCGTTGAGTGACTTATATAGTTTGGAAGATTGTATTTACTGCATGGAATAAATTATCAGAATTTATGGGATATGTAGCTTCCATATTCAAGCGTTCCTCTTCTTCTTCTTCTTCTTCTTCTTTTTTTTCCAGAATTTTCCGAAAGAATGGAGTATATGTTTATCTAAATCAAAGTGGTATTAGCGCCTCCCAAAGACTAATTAATGCAGAACGATGGCTAGACAAAGATGATGCTACAACATTTGGAGGTATTACAGGAGTAGATTTTATACCATGCAACAGCAAATAAATTTGTCTACATGAGGAGCAGAGACTTAATATGATTCTTTTCCTGGATATCATTGCCCAGAATAAGGAATTATTTCTGTTCAGAATTGGGCATTGAACATTTCAGTCCCTTGACTATAGCATAAAACTGAGATAATAGTGCACTTTGCATAATAAAAGGAGAACTAATTTAAGTCCTAGTAAAAGAGTCAAAGAAGCCAAAGATATTTTTATTTGGGTTTATTACTTGTGTTTGAAAATTGTGATTCTGAATTAAAGTAACTGTTTGGTATTCCTAGTTAAATTAATACAGTCTATTGTCTGTGTCTTTTTATCGTTGAGTGACTTATATAGTTTGGAAGATTGTATTTACTGCATGGAAGAAATTATCAGAATTTATGGGATATGTAGCTTCCATATTCAAGCGTTCCTCTTCTTCTTCTTCCTTTTTTTCCAGAATTTTCCAAAAGAAATCTGGATGGAGTATACGTTTATCTAAATCAAAGTGGTATTAGCGCCTGCCAAAGACTAATTAATGCAGAACGATGGCTAGACAAAGATGATGCTACAACATTTGGAGGTATTACAGGAGTAGATTTTATACCATGCAACAGCAAATAAATTTGTCTACATGAGGAGCAGAGACTTAATACAAGCCAAAAGAAACTATCTCAGAGAATCCTTAAGAAATTAGGAGATAACGCTTATGAAACTGAGTTCCTGCTGCCCAGAGAATCCTTAAAAAGATACGTGATGACAGTTACAAAATTGATTTGCCGCAACACTTGGGCATACATCATTTGTTCAATGCTATGGACTATTAAATTTGAGGAGATTATCTTGTGTGGAGGAGGATGTGATGAAGAATGGAACTGTTGAGTCTCAATAAAAGAGTCAAAGAAGCCAAAGAACAGTCTTTAGTTTTAGCAATTATGTTAAAAAATTGTAGTCAGAATCAGAAAATATTGTTTGTTTTTCCTATTTAAAACTGTTATATTTATATCAATTATGTTGAATGTCTAGGAAGTCAAAGTATCATTTTGAAAGTCCATAAGTCATTATTTAGTTTAAAAGATTGTCTCTGTAACCTCAGAAGGAAAAGAAATATTACATGCAAGAAGCATTATCAAAATATACCAGATCTTCTCCTACACATTTTCAAGGTTTTTTCGCCATTTTTTCGTAAAGAAATTTAACTTCAATAGAGATTCGAGTATCAGTTTCCTAGGAATTTATTGCTAATCATATTCCTTCTCATATTATAGGGGCAATTACAATTGTTTATCCATTTTCTGTTACTAACTCTGGTTGACTATTTTAGGCCAAGAGGCAGGTTTTTTCTCTTCTTTTATGTTTCTGTTTTCTTTGCTTTTTATTTTTTTTGTGTGTGGCTGTGGGTGGGGAGCTACAAATGGGGAGCTAGATATTCATATTTCAGCATATAGAGAAATGAGTTTGGCATCTAAGACCTGTACTTTAGGGCAGTGTTTTTCCAATTAATGTATCTTAGCATTAGGTGCAAAACTGATGGTAGGATTCTTTGATTACCATGGAATGTAAAATTCAAAATCAAAGGCTTGATTGATATTGAATTGTTTCATTAGATTTTGAGGAACCAGGAAATAAGGGCATTAAGAACTTTGTCGAGGAAAAAAAGAGGTCAAGAAAACTCGGTCAAAGAATATGTAGAAGCATATGATTGCATTAGACATAATTTTTGGCTTCAATAGTTGGATTCAGAACTAAGATAATGTATTTTTGGTATATGGTTGAACAGCAGTACCTATCTTATTCCTTAAAGGAGAATTCTAAATCAAGGACACTGGAAGAGAGACCAACTAGCATGAGACAGCTCAGGAACTATGAAATGACAGCATACGCCCAAATATAAAGACTAGGATTTTTTAGCAAAATTTACTCACATGTCAACCTTTTCAAGTTATTTGCTTGAAACTTTCCCTTTTACAATAATGCGGATGAGGAGTGAGTTACACATTTGTCTAATAAAAAGTGTCTATAGTTATATAAGACAAAGCCAAGGTATAATAAATTTTAGTTAATCAATGAATCTATTCTCTCTATATCTTATAAACAACAATAATATGCAATACTAATTAAAAGTTATCCAACAGAAAGGAAAGTCGAAATTAGCAACTTATATGTGAAATAACCTTTAAAAAAAAACCTGCATTTTTCATCAATGGAAAGGCAAGCTTCATGCATATTTATATTAAGTCGATCCATCAAACTCTCCTTGGTGACTAGATGAGTTTTTCCTACAAAAAAAAAGACACACGGTTAACTTACACCATAATAGGAGGCTATGTTATGATGGAATATTAGAAGATACATTATTATATACAACACAACCAACTGAACAACACAGCCATTCATATTATATCCCACATATATACAATCTCTAACCCAAACCACCACCACCTCAACATACATACATGCCCAAAGCCACACATTCAACCCAAACACCCATACACAAATAAACACCATCCCAACACACAAGCCGACCCAATAACCATTAGCCCATTACCCTACTTACACCAACCCATAACCCGACCCCCATCACAATACACATATATTTGGTCCAACAAAAACCAACCCACCAAAACCGACCCGCAACACCCCTCTTCCTCCCAAATCCTAAACCCATCAGTAGCCGCCATCGGCTGCATCAAGCTCCAGCAACCCCACCAATCACGATTTTTGATAATGAAATAAATTGATTTTCTGTATGTTTTCTTCCTCCTCTTCTCTCTTTTCCCCCTCATTTCTCTTCTTCTCTTCCTTTTCCCTTTCCCCTTCTCCTAAAATTGTCCTATAATCCTATTGCATCCTACGTCACTATGTATCAGCAATCAGGTGTACTTCCAATCAATAAAGAAAGACCTAAACAAACCATGATACTTGTGGTGCCATTGGTCTCATGAAATTCTCATTAAACATTCAAGAAATTTTAAGGGTAAATATTGCTTTTATCGAAAGCAAGAATGGTAAAAATAAAAGAAGGTGAATTCTCATCAACAAAGTGATCTTTTCCATTGTAAAGTGAAGGTAGAACAGAAAAAAAAAATGTTAAATTTGTGATACTGAAACTTGAGTGCTGATCCACAATTCTTTAAAGTGATTAAAGTATATTAACAAAAGGTCAAGAGAGCACAGTGTTGAAAACTATTTCTGTCTAATGACAGATATGGAACTTCTTCAGCAGCCTCATATTATCCCATTGGCAACAATAGTACAGTATAAGATAAAAATTTATAAAACTAGAACTTGATTGAGAAAACAATAACAAAAAAAAAACAGTATCAAACCTGCAAGGAACATATTAATTAATTGATTGAAGTTGAAATCATCAATTTGCATTAAGAACCTCAAAAAATTAGAAATAAAATTTTTAGATACTAACCAACAAAAAATTTATGCATCACCTTTTGAATCTTTAACATCGATAACTCCACTCTTTTCGATTCTTTCCAAAAAGCCTGTACCAAGACGCTCTTCAATGCCTTTCTTCAGATCATAACGGCCAGAAACATTGATTACTGCATCTATGTCGTGATATTTAGATGCATAAAGGAGTACAATATTTCCTCCTGCAATGTCATTACTCAGAATTAGGTCATCTTGAAGAGGGAAAAGAATACACAGAAAATCAGCTGGTCAATGAAGCTTCTTTACCCCTTTTTGTGTTGTGTTTGGGTGTTCACATGCCAACCGGAATGATATAATTAGAATTCCTATATACCTCATAAATTTTCTAGTAGGGATGTCAAGTGGGGCGAGCCACTTTGAGGGGCTAGACAAGCCAAATTTTCTTCAAGCGAGCGGGCCTGTACTTGGCTTGCCCCAATGCGAGCATGGGCTGGCTCGGACCATTAACATCCCTATTTTCTAAGATCTAGACAAAAAATGTGGAAATAAGAAGCAAGGACACAGATATGGGACATATAAGTTCGTACTCCTTTCCAAAAAAGGCAGGCCATCACGTTGGGAAATAATTGAACAAAAGGTAATATTTTAGAATATAAATCACTGACTTGATGATTTCAACCAAGAGTTGAAGATACTTAAAGTGACAACAAAAAAAATATGGGTATGTTGGTCTTTGAATATGATTATTGCATATGAGAAAAAATAATAGTCGATTGAACACAGCAACCAAATTACAGGTGACACAATGACAAAGGGAATCAAGGTACAATCCCTGGATTATTACTTTTCTCAACAGTATTTTTCCTACTATAAATTTCTTCTAATATGCCCAGTACTATAATGACCCATTTTATCATTTTTAAAGCTACAGTTTCATCCCATATGTGACCTTGAAAATGTTCCGAATGCGTCCTTGACATCATTACATGCATCCAATATGTTCCTAAGGGTTCTCAAAGTATCCAAGACTACAAAAATAAGTTAATAATATCTCCTTGCAAGAATGTGCCATTTGTCTGATACATATCAGGGTATGTCCATATCCAAGACATGTAACATGACAATTTGGCATGGGGAGAGTATCCCTAGACTGAAACAAAGTGAAAATTCCCCCCAACAGGCACATTTTAAAACTGCAAAAAATAAGATCTAATGGTCTCAAATGAGAATCTAGTATTTATACCAATTTGAAATGTGGGCAGAACATGACAATTCATGAACTAATTTTAAAGAAATGTTGTTAACATTTACAATTTCCACATTTTCTATTTCCCAAAGCTATGGCGTGTGAAATGAATGTTAGCATTTTACTGGAGAAGAGAGACATAATGAAGTACTAATAGTGGGTGTAAATTGGCTCACCTTTACTGTGCCCAAGAATTGTTTTTATTGGGCGATTTACTCCATTAAAATATTCAACCACAGCTCGTAAGTCTTCAACCTCTCTATAGTAGTTACTATACCCAAATAAACCTTCACTTTCCCTGGAAATGATTGTGAACATTAAACAAAGAGTAGTAGAAAACTGACATAAAATTCAGAAATTAACAAGAGGAGCAACTTATCAAACAAAGAAGCAATGGAAATATTATCAAGAAAGAAGGGTCATCATGTTCCACTAAACTGCACCCATAAATGACTAATTAAGTACTTTCTTATTTGTTACTCTCCCTTCACGCTGTCTATGTTTCCTCATAACAGGTCATATGGACCGATGGCAATGTTTGTAAGAAAATTTATACGCATAGCTTGTATTTTTTAGAACAATTTGGTGGCACTTTCCCTACTAGTGATGAGATGCACTGGACCTCGAGTGTGGAGAAGTAGGTAATTGTAGGCCAGAGTGCATCTCGCAAGCGATGTGTTGCATTGATGTTTGAATCTGTGTAGAAGCAAGAGCTTCCATTCCCCAATGGATAGAGAAGGGTAGAGAAGCTAGTCCATGAAAATAGGATTGTTAGGAACTTGTAGAAAAATTATCAAAATTAGTGCATGTACGTACAAACAGAGTCAACATTCCTAATAAAATAGGTGAAATGATTAGAGGGAAGGTAAAGGAATTGAGATATGGAAATACACTATGATATACAAAGGAAACAGTAAAATGGTGTAGGAATTAATGTTAATCATTGTTTGACAGATGATATTGTAGCCTCAGTCCTTGTTTTTGCCTGTTTCACTCTTAAGAAAGTTGTATCTTAGAGAATGTGTGAAGATAGTAGAGCTATCAAAAACATTATACTTGCTGTAGGTTCACTATTCAAAGATAGACTTATGAAGTAGATACAGTCAAATTAGTATTAGACCAAGACATGAATGAAAAACAACCCTTATGGTTTATATAAGCGGTATGTTATGTTATTTGAGATTTTTAATATTACTAGTACTCGTGTGAGACCAAATGTTGCATTCATTTATTGGGAAAACTGTCGTTGCTTATTTTAATGATATTCTCATGTATGGTTGGTCAAAGGAGTAGCATTAGATTGTCTTAGGTATGTTACTTATACCGTCAGATCTGAGATAGTATGCCAACAACAAAAATTATTTTTATGTGCAGCGACGATTGTTTTTCTTAGGTTTCATTATACCTCAAAGAAATTCTATTGATCCTAAAATGGTTAAGGCTATTCGAGAATAGCCTGACTCTAAAACATTAACTAAGCTTGTCTCTTTCATGCTTTTGACTCATTTGATAGAACATTTGTTAAGGCTTTTTATATAAATGGTAGCCCTATGAGAGAAGGGAGGAGAGAATCACATTAGGACCCATTAAATCCATAAAACATTATCAGAAATTCAGCCAAAAACTACGAAGAGTTGTGTACAAAGATATGTACTGCTTACTACCTAAAGAGTTTGTCCTTTATGATGATAATCAAGCGAATAGGCATAGATACCTTTGGTGGAAGATGTGTTAAAAGTAACTGCAGTGGAACAGTGAAGCAGAATGGATTCTATTCATACAGAAACATCATAGCAGCAAGTTCAAGCCAAATCATTTACATTTAGACATACGAGGACAAGCATGACATTGCTATAGTGGATATGTAACATCATATTCTTGTGGCTAAATTATCACATTTAAGGATAAAAAATAAGCCACCATGGAGCTCGAGTAGTCAGCTAAGTGATAGGGTCCCATGTGATAAGAGACAACTTGGAGAGCAATCTATAATATGCATGTAAGTGTATATATATTCTCCTAAGCATTCTTTTCCCTTTTTGTAGAGAAGTAGATAGATATAAATTATACAATGTAGCTCTGAAGCTTACCCATTTCCAGCAAAATCAAAGCGAAATGAACTAATTCCTTCATTTTCTAAAGCCATAGCTAGGTTCGCCATATTCCTGTGCCCCTGAATTTGTGAGAGATAAAATCCACTATTAGGTACAATATTACAAATCTACCCAAGCTATTTGTAGCAATATAGTACATCTTGAAGAAATAAAAAAAGATGGCTAATAATCTTGAGATTTCCAAAGAAAATACAATGACGTTATCTCTAGTCTCTATAAATAGTCGCCAAATTCAAACTTTTTATTTTTTTCTCTGATTCTGTACATTAATGTTTCCTGCTTTAGATAGTCTAGTTTTCTTGCAAAAGGAAACACAAGTTTCTTTCATCAAAAGAAATTGTGGAGTATAACTTCTTACCTGATAGCTTAATTCCTAGCACAAGTGCTACATGGAACAATAATTTGAAAAGCTACTATAAAGAAACATCTAGTACATCAAAGTAAAGCAGTAGAAATCATTAAGTATATTAATTTAGCAAGGAAGAGTTATGCAGCCACAATTTTTTTCTGTGGATTTTTGTCACTTCCTTAGATTTAATTCTCATTATTTTCCACTAGAGATTTGATTTAAGCCCATTATAAAACCAGCCAAAATCATTTTTGAATGGTTTCAGTATTAATTTTTCATAGGCACGTCTCAAAGGAATTAGTAAATAAAAGAATGATTAAAACCAACAATTAGATTGCAGACCATACTTTTTGGAATCTAAACCAACACACTCGAAAGAATTTGCAGCGTGCTTGAATATAAATTCGATTCAAGATTCTTACTTGAAGAAGATGAATTTCAAAAAGAGGGAGAAAATGAAGTAGAAGGAAATTCAAACTCGATTCTTTTATTTTGTTCCAGAAGAAAGTTGGGGAATCCTGGAGGGAAAATATTTTGAAACTCTCTTCTAATTCTACATTATGTTTTAAGAATTGAGAATTAAATAACTCTTACATTATCTTATGATCTGTTACTGATGTCATGTGCCTGAGGCGTTTATCTTTTATAAATTCAACCTCAATTTTGTTTATTCAAGATTTCAGTGTGATCTTTTTTATAATTTGGTACAAATGCAACATGGAAAAAGAAGAAGCGTACCATTCTCTGATGGAATCAAAGAAAATTCCAACTCCAAGTATTAGGTAATGCAATTCCAAACAGTTGCACTTACAGAAACTGGGTATCTAGTAGAGCATTTGCATCATAACTAAACAGAAACGGCTCACTGACCTTTGTGCATAGAAAACCGTGGCACAAGATTACAGTTTCAGTAGATCCAGTCTCATGCAACACCCCCACAAGTTTTTCTCCATGGTTATTTTTTATTATGATTTTCTGCTGCATAGCTGCTCAAACACGATCATGCATACATTATAACCACAAAATGGCATATAGAGCACCCTGGCCAAGTTATTTATGTCACAGTTTAGACAAATTTAACTTTCTTCATGATCAACAAGGAGGGATTAGAGGAGATATATCCACAAACCAAAACTATATTCTACTTTAGAACTTTCAGTGAAGAGAATCTCCTGATCCATAAACCCGGGGTTGCTTTAAGGATAAGAAACCATCCAATGTGTTAACCTCGGGATGCAAGTCAATATAGATGATCGCAAAGCATTTATAACAAGTTAATGAAACAAATATATGAATTATCAGTTTCTGTTATACTTCATATACAATAACGTAGTTACGTGAAATATTATCTTGTCACCGAAATTGACCATTTAGTGGCAAGTACTAGAGTGTAAGACTTCATTCTCAGAGTATACACTCAGACTCATCATGAAATTGGAATTTGCGTAGAAACACTTCTGTCTGCCCGTTGAATTGAACATTCATTCAACAGATAAAAACTTGCTACGATGTTATCATTTTTGGCTAATTTAAAACATGTTATGATATGTTCCTTATTTTACTTTTATAAAATTTTTTACTCTAAAATCAACTCTTTTATTAGGGTCAAATAATTATTCTAGCATTGCAAATAAAGAAAATTATTTGTTTTAAAACTTTTAAGCTTAGCCGAACATGAACTGGTGAACCCCGATTTCCTCCACGGAATATCATCTAAAACTTGACTACTATATCTTCCAACTCATTAAAATTTATCGATGCCACCAAATCAAGGAATATAAACATTTACCCCCAGAATGATCAAATTACAGTTCATTTACTGAATACCAACAACACAGTTATCACACTCATTTCGAATGATCATAATCTGTATCTGCACCAGTCATCCATGGCAGGGTTTTCAAAATTTATAGAACTCCCAAATTCATTAATCTGCATCCAATTATAGAAGCTTAAAGCAAAAATCGGAGATGGGTCACTCGAATTCAAAATATTTTAGTAATAATTAGCTTCCGTACGTATAGAGATAAGATTAGATGCTAGAACAGGGGTTTCAAGCATTATTTACCTGGATTTTGAGGCATCATGTTTGTACTCGGTAGAAGAATTGAAGGTTGCATGGCGATTGGTGAAGTGTAAATTCAAATGAGTCGGGATTTTTCAAATTATCTGAGTTTGGAAGAAAAATATCTGGATAACAGAAAGTATTCAAATATATATTGCTTTCTTACTATTGAATTGAGCATGGAACAAATAGAAATCGAAAAAGATGACAAGTAGAATTGGGAACAGAGAAGAGTTGGTCATTTTCAATAGTTCACATACAGAGTCTGCTTAGTGATGGCGAACCAGTCAAAAGTAGGGAAAATTACATAGGATTCCCCAATCTTTGAGAAATATGGCACTTCAGACCCATAATTGTTTGGTCTTCCCTACCTTCACCAAATTAGGCACATAAATCCCCATATCACATTTCCTATTCTTTCCGCCAAACTGCACTTTTTAAAATATTCTATATACATAGGCGAAAATAGGTGAACTGGTCAAATTTATCACATGATAACAAAATAACTTATTAAAATATTATGTCATGCACATGACCTTTTTAGAAAGGTAAGTCATCTCGATCTTTCTTTAATTTTATCCATTTTCTCAATTAACAAATTGTTTTGTGATAGAACTGTCTTTTAAAATGAATATCAATCAAATATTTTTTATAACTTTGAAGTTCAACGCTATCTCAATTTACCAACATAAATGAAATGTGACGTGTAATTTTTGAGGTGTTAGTAGTTGAGATTAGAGACTCGCTATTCTTTTAAAATTTTAATTTATTTTCTTTTTCCTTCCATCTGGTAGAACTTATGTGTCTAATTTCTCAACGTTCAAAATTTGAAGACCTAAAACGATTAAACAAGACTTGAATGTAATATTTTGTTGAGATTGAGGATTCAATATGTATTTTTACCCCCAAGAAAACATCATGGGACCACGGGAATTGGATAATTCTCGGAGGCATGTTTGTTACAGATATTTTTTTTTTTTTTAAATAATTTTAACTAAAGTCGAGTATTAATTTTAACAACGCATTTATAATTATTGTTCACTTGTTATTCATACCTGAACTCATTCCTCCTAAACAAATGCGTACTCAATGTGCGTGATTGAAAATACTGATTTTTTTTTCCATAATAAGCTAATAATTAAATTTTAAGATAAAAAAATCATTTGTCAAATGGAAATAAATCTGCTTATATTAAAAACAACCACTATCTTTTACTTATGCCTCCATCTTACGTGGAATTCTAGTCACGTCCAGGTGGAGGATCGGGCATAAGTCGATGAGCCAAGGCTAATGAGCCTTAGAGGCATAACCTTGGTTTTGGCGATTAGATCTACCCTATGTTTGGAGGAAAGGTTGCCATGATGTGAAAAGAGGTAGGATGCTTAACTTGGTCCCAAAGCTTCGAAAAAATAAGTATAGATGCCAATAGGCATAAGGCCGAGGCTGAAGACATGGGGATCGACTGGAGAACCATTATCAAAACTTTCAAAAGTCGGGAGATTCTAAACTCATGATGCCTCGAAACACAAGGCTAATGCTAGATGTTTGAGTGTTAAGTGATTTCCTCTGAATTCTAGAAAAACATATATAAACGAGTTGATAAATATTAGATATTGAGTCAAAGATACTCTTTTATGAGTATCTAATGACAAAAATAAAGTATAAAAAAAGCTCCTAAATAAGGCATATGTTAGATCATTAATAAAAAAATGTGACACATCTTTATCATTTCGATGAGGAAAGATCATATAGGGTTTAGATGAACTATCCACTTCGTATAATTGATGTGACAAGTTCACCGTCCATTTACCATAAACACATGGATGTCATAGAAGCTTCCATGGAGGTAAAGATGCCCTCTTTCTCACTGTGTTTTATAGCCCTCATAATTCCCAATAAGGGAAAATGAAATTTCCTAGCCAATTTTGTCATCTTGTCTTCCCACATGAACCACGACAAATTTTCATATTTGACTTGATCACTGCATTTGCTCCGAATTAACGATCATATATTCTTAAGTTTAACGTAAGTGTGCAAGATAGTTATAGGAGGATAGAAAGACGTTCGAGTTCCATTGATTTTACAGTCGTTTAAATTTTGAGGTCAACACTTTTTGTCAAAATAAAGTGATTTTTTTGCTTATAAATTAAGAATATTTACAAAGGTAAATTCAATTCGAAGTGACTTTGATTTACCTCTAATAAACATTGCCTAATTTAGAGACGTGCTACAAGTAAACGATTTCAAATTTCTGTACCTGTCAGAACACACACAGCAGGGACGGGGGTTGCCAATATTTTAATTCACATGGGACCCACCCCATGTGAGTGAAATTTGAATTTCTGTGTGAATTCCTGTTATTTTTTCATGTTCACTTGTTTTCACTAATTTATTACTCTTAGATCCTCTTTCTAGATTTGCTCATCTCCAGCTCTATTTTCTGACTTTGGTCCCAAATTTTATTGACCAATGACCATCACGCTTAACTTTGACCGTCTTTTTTGAAACTTAAATTCTTGGTCTAAAACTATAGTTTTTTATTCCAATAGAGAAAATCGTGAACACTTAGACGAATTCTTCACTTGAAAGTTGAAATACATTTTTGCCATTAAAAAGAAATTAAATAGAGTAGAATATGCTGGTAATATCATAATAAAAAGTAGTCTTGTAAGAATTCTAGACTAATATTTTTCTGCCATTATTATTGAAACCATTCTGTCTTCTTATTTTTTCGAAAATTATCAAGTACTCTATTGATTCTGTTCATCGATAAATAGGATGATTTATTCAACAACAACAAAAAAGAATTACAACTTAAAATTAAAATTTACAAACTCGCCGATTATTACTAACTCATCTTTTGTTTACAATATATTAATGATGTATCAAATCTAGCTTGAAACCAATTAAGACGAGCCAAAACTCGAATAAAAAAATGTTCAAAGAATGAAGATTTGAGTTAGCTTCCACAAAGGGCAGATTAGGATCACCAGAGGTGCTGCCAGTGATGGAATTATTGATTCAGCTGTTGGAAAAATTGAGTTTGTGGCTGACTTTGCCAAGAATTTTCAGCGGGAGCCGTTTGCCTATTTTGGAAGATGAAAGTTAATTTGTGTTCTTCTCCGTGAGTACATCGAAATCATATACTTATTTGTAAAAAATAATGCTCAGGTGAATAAGAAATTGAAGCTCAAAGTATACCATGTGAAATGAGTTTATTTTGGTGGGAAAACTAAAAATAAGTTTGTCCTACATATGAAGTTGAAGAAAAACAAAACCACATTATAAATGATTACACTTTAGAATAGTGTAATCATGTGTAGTATAGAGGCTCTCTCCACGTGCGCGCATGGGGGTGCAAATCACGGACCGAAAGAGGCTTTGGACCTTGAACTTGTGTGCGGACGCTAATTCTTTTTTGTTTTCTTCAAGTGACTTTTCATTTTGAAATTGTTGAAACTCCTCTTGTAATTGCCATTAGTTAATGGGTAAGTTACCAATTTTATGAGCCTATAAGTGACTCGTTTTCCACTTTTCTCTATACACCCAAATATCATCTGTGTACAAAAATTTCTGTCTACATAAAGTCTTCGTTCGGTTCATCCTTTCAGTCTTGTCCGATGATATAGTTCAGACACAAAGTTGGTTCGCTGGAGTAGTATCTGTGGTCCTTGGAAACTATTGGTTCTACCGTTGTATCATGGGAAACGGATGCTCAGTTTAGACCTCAAGCACAAACGATAATGGAGCGAATCTGTTTTAAGGAAACTGTGTGTAACACAGGCTTCAGGTTAACAATTTTCTTTTTATTTAACTTGTACAAGTGTTTGTTTTGTCATTCGTTTATGCAAATCTATATTTTGCATCTCTGCCTACAATTTTATTACTTGTTATACTTTACTACAATTTGACACATTATTGAATCTGTTAGAGTATTATATTTGATATGTATAATTGAATTTGTTGTATTCGTAGTTATTGAATCTTGCTAGTGCATATCCTGTAAACGACAAATACGGTATGAGTCTTCCATTTATGGCAGAATTTCAATTCAGTAAGGCGTGCCCATGCCTTAAGTAAACTGCAAATACGGTATCTAGTGCTGAAACACTTGTCTAACATCAGCATGGGCTAAGCTTCTGTAAACCCCTGTTATATCCATTTCCTAGCAAGCCTTAGGTAGCAGCTGGAATGGGGGTCCTTGGACTAGGCTGTCCAAACATACGAGCCTAGGAGAGAGTCGAATCTTAGGACTTGGTCGTGGTGATGGGATTGGACCATAGTTGCTGATAGATCCACAAGGCGCCCTAGGTGAAAGGTTAACTTGTTCAAGTGCTCGGAATTGCAAATCTGCAGGGTATTCCCGGACACATCCAATGCGTGGTCCGGTTCCAGTAGTCCATTTGCAGGACATGCGCTTAGCCAGGTTATAAACCGGTTTATCCATTTCACCAGTGCCTGTACTTCGGCCATCTACATCAGATGTGCTTACATTCTTGGATTGATTGTCTCCACAACCACCTAATGATTGTCTTGGAATTGATTCCTCATTGGCGTCCTTATGAAAAGGAGGGCAGTCATCATCGATTGCACATCTCTGCAAAAGATGAAATGGCAAAGGGTCATCGATTCATTGCTTTTCTATGAAGGAACTTAAGTTTGCCTACCAAGACTAGGCAAATAAGTGTACGTCTGTTGTTGACAAGGATTGAAGCATATGTACAGACAGTGTAGATTCGTAACAATTACCTTTACATTAGTAAGATCTACGCCATGATCCTCCAGGAAGCTTATGAATTCGCTGAAGCACTCCTCTGTTGGATGATAGTGACCGCTATATGGCCAAATTGCCTGTAAATTGAGAAAATTATTCAATCCACAGGTAGAATACATGCTAACCAGTACTTCAAACTTAAGATTATTGTAAACTCTCTAGCATTATGTATATATACCTCAAGAACACCATCATGAGCAACCAATCTTCCAGCTGCTGTGATGGCCCCGCCAGCAAGAAAACTTGAATGCTGAAACAGACCTTTCTTCTTCTTGCCTACGTACAGAATTCTTGTTGTGCTAAGAACAAATATCCATTTTGAACCTTCAATGGTGTCCACAGTGGAACCACTTTGTTTGTACACGAGCTTTCCGTTTTCAACCACGACTTCATATAATTCTCTTTCTTTCTGTTAGAGGAATGATCATTTATGTTCATGAGAATGCAAGTTAATATGCTATAATTAATTCAGTACTTCATTGAAAATATAATTTCCCGGGCAACGTCTGCTCGTGAGATTGCTAATACTCTTTGATGACTTGAAAACTTACCGGTCCCAGATATTTGATGCATTGCCTTTGCAAATTGGCCCGTGAGCACTTGTCAATATTTAGTTCTTTTCCATCTCCAACATCCAACCTTAAAGAACAAATGTTGCAGGAGGAAGTCAGTAAGGAACATTTTGTTCATTAACATATCGTGAAAAGGATATTCCTATATCTAGGGAAAAGGGGAAGAGAGTTTTGAATAGTTAAAGACAGTATATATTTTAACTTTCTACTCCCATAATTGTTCCTCAAACGTCAAACCAAATAATTTATCAATCTGAAATGGTAAATAGGGTTCTCACCAATAAAAGAAAGGCTGTGCGCTTTCGCTTTTGAACCAGATATCATAATAGAGATGTAAATTGTGCCCGTACCTATGGCGTGGATCAATCTACAGAAAAAGAGTGATTAGTAATATCACAGGTCCCATTGAAGCAAATATATCGATGGTTCAGATTTGTCCTTCTACCACTAAGAGAGTGGTAAAACCAATGACAAAAGTATTTCTACAATTTTGTCCAATGGAAGCTCAAAATTGGATAGAAGCCAATCCAAAATCAAAGATCACTTCAATGGTTCAGAGGACTTACAGCCTCAAGCCAGTGCTGTATGGCAAGTTGTTGAGCCTTCTCGTCCTTAGACAATCCCTTTCCAACCTGCAATTGCACTAAATCAATCCCTCTTTCACAGTAGAAATTTAACAGAACAAGTAGCTCTGAACTCAATTGAAGAGTTAAAAATAAGTGTTGGATATATTGACCTTGGCAGCTCTCGTCCTAGCTCTAGCCCACCGTGAAACAGCAGTTTCTGGTTTCTCATCATTGAAGAAAGACACAGAGCATCTTTTGAGAGCTGCAAAGTCCAAGGCTTTCCACCTATATATGTCAAATATGAGAATTTAAACAAAAGTACTTCATTAGGCAACAGACTACATGAAATGACAAAATGGTAAGCCGACAAACCATAGCTCCTCTACTACAACTGCACAATCTGCAAGGTTTCTTCGAGTCCGGTAGCTCTTGTATACTTTTTGAATGTTGACGGCAGCAGCATTAAGCTCACTAACAGGTCGGGGTGTAAACATGATAGCAGGTTCCGGGAGAGAAGCCGCATCGACTGATTTATAAGTAGAACAATCTGCTTTTTCATTTCCATCATCATATTCTGATTTTCTGATGTCTAGTACTAGATTCTTGAATGAATGCTTCGATTCAAGCATTAATTTTCCAGGCCCGCAATTCCTCAATTTTATTGAATTTTTCCTACTGAACTTATTGCATCCTTTTGTCATGGCGATGGCTGAATCCCCTGTTGATCCTTTAAGTCAAACAGGAAAATCAAAAACACTGCTTCCCAATTTCTTCAGAAACCAAAAGATTTTAAGGTCCCCCCACGTGCATAATTTATAAAGAAAATCTTAAATCCTTATTAATTATAAAATACCATAAAAGGCTTGAATAAAATTTAACCAAGTTAACTTTTTTCAATGTTAATTTAAGCATAATCGAAAAGAACATTATAGTCTTAATAAAACATTAAAATCCCAGAATTATTGTAATAACAGAAGCCGCATTCAGAAAGGAATTATTCTACTAAGATAATTATGAAAAACTCACCAGAACAGAAATGAAAAACCTTAGATCAGTTAAATGTCCCTTTATTGTCTGAATAATATTAATTAAAGTATGCTTCTAATTATTATGAACCCCTTCCCTCTTTATAACCGCTGTTATGTACGGAATTCTGGTAAAAGAAATTAATAGAGCTTCAAATACGGGGAGGACGTGCGAACAGGAGACTGACTCAACAGTTGTTTTTGAATGAATTCTCGTACACGTTCAACCCAGACAGAAATTTCTTTCAATTTCCTTGAAATGGGAATGCGGAAAATAGTTAGTTTAATTCAAGGACTTTCAAAGGCACGAGTTTTGATGCATTCAAAAAGGTGGATATCTTTATTGATACGTAAACCCCTCTCCCCCTCTCTCTCTCTCTCTTAATTTTTTTTTTCTTTTCTACCGTAAATGATAAGTTTATCAGTGAATAATAAGTTCTAAAAATTATTTTCATATACATGACTTTGGTTCTCGATAAAATACACACAAATTTTTTGACTTTTATTTTCTTTTTTAATGTGTGAATTTTTTTCTATATATGTATGCATCAAAACGAATTTACTGCAATTATTTTCTTTTTTCAGTTATTAGTATTCATGATTTTAATAATGCATGCCCGTATATGAATTCGTGAATTCGTTTGTATCAATGCATGATTTAGTAATGCAATTATTTTTTCAATTTGTCTGCATATGAATTCGTCTGTATAAAGTTAATATCCTAAGATAACTATATTTAATGTATCCAATTTATCTAAAAATATTTAATGCACGATTTTAACTTCAATTAATCTGTATATGAAATTTTTTTAGTAATAATTTATATATATAAATTCATATCATATCTATTTGGTAATTAATTTTTATATATAAATTCAAATCTTATTTGTTTGATAATTAATTTTTATATCATATTCTGTAGGTATGGTAATTGGTATTTTTAAACTGTTTAAATATTTTTAAATATTCTTTTATAAATTTTAAATTGATAATCTATTATGTTGATACTTTTGAAGTAGCATAACATTATAAGTAATATTTCAAAAGAATATTACTTATACATCCGTCTAATAAAATATTATTGCTTCTGAAGTAGCACAATGTTATTTACATATATTTTAATTAGATTTTACTCGCTCCCGAAGAACATAATTAAATACGATCTAATAGAAATTATATTTTTGCTCCATATGAGTAAATTCTTGTATAATTTATTATAATAATATGTGATTTCTCCTGAAGAGTATGAAATAATAATTTTCAATATTTCTAAAAACTATTGATTTATTACTTTTGAAGAAATAATAATAAAATATTACATTCTCGAAATAGCACACATCCCAAATAATATATATCTCATTGTGTTCTTGGAGAATTACAAATTAAACAGCTCAATACTAGATTGTAATCTTGAAAGGAAAATAATTTTCTATTATTAATATTCATGAAGAATATTAATTTATCGCTCTTGAAGAGCATGAATTATAATTTTCATTTTAAAAGAATATTGACATATTGTTATTGAAGAAGTAATAATAAAAGACAACGTGCTTTTAAAGTAGCACATGTTTCGAAAAATATTTCATTTTGAATTAATGTTTATCCAAACAGTAAAATATATAATTCAGTCATATTGACATTGATTAGTATGTTTGCTTGATTGATTATTATATGATTATATAATGTTTAATCACATTCTTCAAAATTAAATATTTAATTATGTTAGGTTTGAGTTGTTTTATGTTACTGGCAAATTCTGTGAACAAAATGACTTAATTGTATATGTTGTAAAAGTTCAAGGATTAATGTGCAAATAGCTCAAAAGTTAGTAGGTCTAGGGTTTCGAGTTTGGAATAAGGAGGAAACGGCACGAATTTTATCGGGACTGTCGCCAAAGGTTGGCTCGAGCTACAAAAGCAGAAATATCGTCGCTGCACTGTCGTCCCTCCTTTGCTCGAGCGACAACCTGTTGCTCGAGTGTCAGTTTTATACGGAAAATCTTTTATTTCGCGTTTTAAAGGCATTTTTTCCGGCCCATTTGTTTTTTGACCTACCTATAAATATTCTAAAGCCGCAGAACGAGATTTCTCAAAGTTGAACAATAAGCAAACACTGTGTTGTCAATATTCTTTCATCTTCATAGCTTTCAACCTTCACGTTTCTTTGAGATTCGTTCTTGGTAGTGAGAAAAACATCAGATCTAAATCCAAATACCAAAAATCACTCTTTCTACATATCTGTCAGAGGTGCTGAAGATCGAGGAAGGCGACATGAGTTCTTGTTTGTGAAGAACGGGTCGTTCTTCGTGATCTACGGGAGATGAACGAATCTACAAGATTTGAAGTGATACAGGGTAGCAGATTCCACGGAGAGCTTTGGCAACAACAGCTAATAAATGGTGTAGGGGAGCACGGGATTCGCAGAGAGCTGTAAGGAGTGTAGTCGGGTGATCAGATAGTACGGGTCGTCTAGTCTGGTAGACTGTAAGTTGTTATATTCGTTTATAGTGGATTAACTAGCAAAATGTCCGGAGTTTTTCCCAGTTGGGTTTCTCCGTAATCATACTGTTGTTCATTTATTACTTTATATTATGAATGTATGATTTGTAGTATTTAAACTTAGGACTAATATGACTTACATGTTTAATTATCTAGAAAAGAATTAAAAAGTAACTTGTTACTATTTAATTCATTTGTATTTTTATATTCCGCATATTACACATATTCACCCCCTCTAGGTGTTGGTAGGGTCGAACTACGCATTTTTCAATTGGTATCAGAGCCTTAAATCGATTCCTGACCCTTATTTGTTAAGTATAGATGAGTCATTTTTTGTTCGTGCCTCCGTTTTTCGACTGAAGCAATTATGCCTACTGGAAAGTTCGAATAAGGGCTTTTTTTAAGGCTTTGGATGAA
>CAIGRN010195250.1:0-13675 GCA_903798345.1 Fraxinus anomala | reverse complement strand
AAACACATCTTTATATTTATATTAAAATATATATATATATATATATATATATATATATATATATCTTTTCTGTGCTTGTGCTTGTTGGTAAATTTGGAAGCTGCAGGTTGCTTACATTTCTGAACACAAAAGTTAAGTTTAACACGTGAATTGGAATTGGAAAATGTTATCCTTGTAACTATGTTTTGCTTAGATGCTTCTTTCCCCCGTTGTTCAAAGTTCATTATTATATCACTTGGCATCACAACCATTTTCCTATTTCAAAAAAGTGTTTTCTACTTCTGAGCATTTCTTTGGCCTTTGCCCAGGTATTGCCCTACGATGTATTGATAAAGGAGTTGGATGTTACAAATGTTCGTGAGTTAGAAGATTTTCTCATCAATGACTGCATGTATGTGGTAAGTTTCCATTTTATCTTCTTGACCTCAGTTGAGTTCAGTTAACTAACTTCTGCCATTTAATTTTCCCTCTTGGCTTTTCTTTTGTTTTCTCGGTTCTTATGCTATAATATTGGCAGTGGCTCTTTAGTTGACGAAACTGCAATGTTAAATGCGTTGATTTTGTTACTGCTTTGCATTCAGGGGATAGTCAGAGGGAAGCTCGATCAGTTGCGGAGATGTTTTGAGGTCTTGCTTTAGTTTCACTTGTTTTAACTGTTTGGACATCCAACTTATGGAACTGGTAATTGGCAGCTAGTCTAATTCTGGTGAACTTGTAGGTGCAATTTGCGGCAGGGAGGGATCTAAGGCCAGGGCAATTGGGAAGTATGATACAGACAATAGCTAACTGGTAATGTCTTTGTTTGGGGGAGTTAAATGTTTCATTCATTTCTTAATTATCGTAGTAGTGCTCTATCAATTCAACTAACTCAAATTCATTTCTTGTTTGAATGTCTTAGTATGCAGGACTTACTAACTTAATGTGTTCCAGTGTGCTTAGTATGTAGGATATGCTTAGTTAATCTCTCTATCTAGCATACTTTTGGTCGGTCTTCTTGTCTATAACAATGAAACTATTTGTTTTAGATTTAGTCGTCGTTTGACAACCATTATTTCAAAACTCTTTAATTCTCATACTCATTTTCAACATGTTTAAACAATGAAATATTTTGCACATAAATCCAAAACTTTTCCCAACTTTTTGACCACATATTCGCCAAAAAATATCACTATTTAAAATTCAATTTTCTCAAAATAATTGTCATAAAAATTGGGCTTAATAGCTTCTTTGAAGACTGAAAGGTGACTCAAATGAACAGTTTGGGTGTTTATTTTTCTCTGTGGCATTGTCGAAAATTTGAGACTGTCTTTTAAAATCACACAATGAATTTAAGGCATTATTCTGGTGGTCAACATTCCTGAGGTTGGAGGTTTCTAGAAGGGCACTTTATAATGCTTGTTGTGCTTCTTTTCTTTTCTGTTTGTCGCGTGTATCTAAATCCTTTAATAAATTATTGGTTTGACCATATCTTAGGTTGTCTACGTCAGACAATCTACTCGTCTCAATTCAAGAGAAGATCAAATGGGCAGATAATATGAGTGAAATGGACAAGAAGCACCGAAAAGAAGTAGAAGAAAGGGCGGAAGAAGTGAAGAAGACACTATCCTTCAAGGTCGGCTTATCTTCTTAACATTGCTGTTTTTTTTTCCTTGTCATTGTGACTCCCAACTTTCAGTGTATGCGCGATGTATTGTAAGCAATTTATTTGAAGGTTACTAAAAAACTCAATGCACATTTCCTCATTCAAGTATGTACTGATCGAACATGTTTTATTATTGTATGGGAGTGTGGTGGAGTCTCCCTGTGTGTCGTGTGCTTATGTTTCACATTGGGATTCTATTACTGGAAATTCTTAGCAAGGCTGTAGGAAGTTCTAGAAGCTTGCATGTTACTGGTCTATTGTGATTTGTGAATTTAAATTTAAATTTTTTAAATTAAGTTGAATACTTCCTCTCACTGCTTACATAAACCCTTTTTTATGCCGGTGCTTTGCTCGTTCTCAGTATAACACTTTATAATTTTGTAAGTCTGGTCTAATTGACTACGTTGACAGATGCCTTCTGAATCAAATGAATGAGGATTAGATGATGACCAATCTCTGTCTTAATTTTCTTCTTTGTTATCTTTCATAGTTACAGTTTTAAAATGATGGTGCGAAATTAGTTTATATTCATGCTTGGGATTGTTAGTCGATGTGTCTTACTTACATTATGGCAGAAGCTACAAACTGTAAGCAGGCCGACACCGAGTTCCGAGGGCACGAGGAGATCTTTTCTGAACATGGCGGAGTGATGGACTACGAGGAAGATCGAAGCCGGCCAAAGAGGTAACATATAAGACTTTCCACTTTTTCAGGATTCTTCAAATTTCTTGGACTTCTAAGAATATGTTATTAGCATGGCATCTTGTTTGTTTTGACCTTTTTTGCCTCTTGGAATAAGTGGGGCATATATTGTGCTGTGCACGGGTATATTCATCAGTTCCTACGTATTTCCTCTTTAAATTCTTTACTGACACGAACATGTCCTCCCCTGACACAGCCACACTTGTTACCCTATATTTTTTGGACATGATCCAATATAAGGGAGATCAATTAATGCAGACAACTATAATATTTAAGGGAGCATTATTTTTTGCAGGATTTAGGAAACAATAACCACTGTAAAGCTCTACCCCATTTATCTGATTTGTTGCTTCATTGTTTGATTTGTAAATGTGCAGGAGACGACACCCCCTAGGTTGAGGATATAGATTAAAAAAGAGATCATAGGACGCATCAGTCAGGCAACTGTCTTTCCTTTTTATTTTTTAATTGCAACAAAAATCAATCCCTGCTTTACATGGTGGTGAATCCTTGTGGATCGAATTGGTTGGTATTATAGATTTGAAAGTTGACAGCCTTAGCTTGTATCCTTCCCTGACATTTTCTTTGATTTGGTGGGAAAAATTGGTCTGGTTTTGTAATGCTGATGAAGTTAGTGTTGATGCATGCATTTAGGTAGGTTGTGGATTGATACATTAACAACCATTGTGCATCTTTTTAATCCCTTCACTCTTACAAAGGCATCTGCCCAGCAGGTTCTTATAAATTTCAACTACTGAACTCTTTTGCCTGTTTGAGGTGAAGTGGTTTGACTGAAAATTTACTCCATCTGGATGAAGTTACATTCCCAAGACCACCCATGTCAAGTCTTCCATTGGTAATAAAATAACAACTTTTGAGGTGAATTCTTGCCTAAGGTTTAGCGGAATTACAGCCTCATAATTTTAACCCTTGTGTGTGATTTATAAGAAAATGTTTTTACCATGATTCTTTCGTGATCTATTAATGCAAAACACCTCAACCTCTCAAACTTTGCTTCACACTATTTCTTGATTACTGTTCTTATACTTCTTGTTATATGCCTCGAACAAATTTCATCAATGTGCTTGAGAACTGAACTGAAGCTAGAATTGGATCTCCGATAGTTACAATTTAGCTTGACTTAATTTCATACAGTTCGTTATGGAAGCGTTATGTAAATATTTGATTTCTTAGAACCACCAAACAAATAGGGGGTTTTACAAAGGAAAAAAATGATAAACAAAATATATGGGAAAATATGGTGTAATCACAAGAAAGCGTTTTAATCTTGGCTCGTTGATCGTCCCTCTTGGTATTGGCTAAATGTAAGATTTAAATTTAAGTCAGAGTTGTATATTTTATGGAAAAAAAATAGTAATCAAACACTTCAAAAGTTTAAATTTCAGGGGAAGAAGACCATTTTTCATGAAATTTTTTTCAATTAAACACACCCTAAAGGTTATTTGTGTACAAAAAGAGTCTAAGCTACATTCTTGGAATTGCGTTAAGATGAATGCTTGAGGCATCCAATTCCATGGCGGTGTATGTTGCAAGGCATAACTCTGTAGCACAGTTTACCTCTATGGAATTCGAATTGAAATGAGAGTTTAACTACATTCCATTGTCAGTATTTATTCGTATACTTAAAAGATGTTGACATCCATTTTTCTCTCACGTACATGTCAACCAACTTTTCTCCTCGATCCACAGACGAAATGCAAGACTGGCGGAATAAAGGACTTGCTAAATCAGAATCAATAATTAATACTAATATAATATAATATAATATAATATACTAGTATAATAGGGAAAAATTGTATTGATATTAAGTTATGCCTACTAAACCAAGGTGCCGTCATTAGCCTTAATCGTAACGGTCAATTAGATGGCAAATGAGGGCAAGAATTTCCGAGCTGCGACTCCTTGTCCCACAGTGGGTGGATCAAGTGCATGGCAACCTGCTCACCATTTAAAATAGAACAATAGATAACTAAGAGCAATAAGTAACATTTAAAATGAAAATTATAAATTTTCTACTTTCGCCACAAAGTAGAAGAAAGAAGATCATCGAGTATTGTTGACCTCGATTTCTGAACGGGTAATGAAAGCAGTAGATTCCAACTCCATCCACATCAACATAGCTTATCTCTTGCACACTTGAACAAACCGTTAAGAGCATGTGACATTCTTTGATAGTGAAAAAGGTAGCTACAGCACTTTGAAAGTCAAGTCAATCAACTATTATAGAAATATTTGGGTGGGGGCTACGAAAACCACAATAGTGTTTGGGCACCAGGCGTGTATGAGAGTAAAATGATATAGTAATATTGCTTGCGTTGGATGAAAAGACAAGTGACCTCATCTTGATGGCCGATGTATCTTCTCCTAAATGTCACTCCATCAATCCTAGATTCAGGCGCACCAATGTTTCTGAAAAGTAGCAACTATATAGCCTAGGTTTAACATCTGAAAAGTAGACTGACAAGTTGATCGTGAGGTGTCTGCTGCAAAAATATCATATCAATCAACCATAAGAAGATTTTGTATAGAAGATCTCTTGGAATATGTGAAGTGTGAGATGTCTTTTCTCATTAAAAGGCTAATTGCCCTGGATTTATTCTGCAGCAGGTTATAACACCTTACCTAGGCCATGGAGGGTCAACCTCTATATGGCACCTTGACTGAAATGATGCATCACTTTGGCTACCTTAATATATGGTCTCGGCTAGGTCAGGTAGGATAGTGATGTGGAGTGTTCACCTGATTGAGCTTGCTAGTTGGCTGCCATGTGATCATAGTTTAAAACCTCAATAGAAGAGGGGCACGTAACAAGTATTAAGGCGTACATGTCTACCATTTCTAGTATGTTCCAAATTCCAACCCCTTATTATTTAACCCAATTGCACCACATCTAGCTCCCTTCATTTCAAGTTGCTTATAATCATAAAGTTCTATTCCTTCTCTAATATGTTTGTATGATGTGGAATCTGTTACGAAAAATTAAAAAGGGAATTAGAAATACAGTTAAAATTATATAAATAAAATAATGGAAAGAAACATTACAACGAATAGAGTAATAATAAAATATAGGAAATATGAATGTTGATATAGCAATGATATTAAAAGAAATTGAGGCTTATTTTGTACACAGTTTCCTTAAAAACAAATTCGTCCTCCACTGTGGTGCACGAGGATTAACGACGTCTATCTCCCAGATACAACGGTTAAAAACAGTTGACTAATACCTCGTCACTACTTTAAGCAAACTGAGAATGCTCATAATTCTATCACCGAACTAGAGAATAATTATCTAAACTACAAAGAACAATACTCTTAAAAACAAAGAGAGAAGAGAGAATATTAAAGAGGGGAGAGAGCTCTCAAAGTTTGATGCATGGAATGAGGAGAGCACCTCCTTATATAGTATTTGAATGAGAATGGGTTTTAATTCTCCATTAATTTGCATTAACATAAAATTGTTACAATAGACATTGGGGCTTTGTAACCACCAATTCAATTGGAAAAATTAATTAGGGAATTGTAACATATTAAATTTGTTGTTGCAATTGTCATTCTCATCCATGGCATAAAAACCAATAAGAACAGGTGAATCAGAAGGATATTCATCACATAGTTGTTCCGGTTCTCCTTTGCCCTATGACCTACAATCATGGCAAGATAACATCCATGTCTCTCCATCCTATCAAAAAATTCTACTGAAATTATATAAATAAAATAATTAAAAGAAATATCAACAAATAAAGTAATAATAAAATAGAGAAAATATGATTGTTGATGTAGTAGCGGTATTAGAAAAAATCGAGGCTTGTGTTACACAGTTTTTTTAAAATAGATTCGTTCCCTACTATGGTGCACAAGGGCTAATGGCGTTTGTCTCCTAGAATATAATGGTTGAAAGTAGCTGACTAGCACCTCCCCATTACTTTAAGCGATATAAGAATGCTCATAATTCTATCACCGTGCTAAAGAATAATTATCTAAGCTACAAAGAATAAAACTCTTGAAAACAAAGAAAGAAGAGAGAAAATTAAAAAGATGAGAGAGCTCTCAAAGTTTGGCGTATGGAATGAGGAGGAGAACACCTCTTTATATAATACTAAGATGAGAAAGGGTTTCAATTCTTCATTAATTTGAACATTAAAATGTTACGATCGCCATTAAGGCTTTGTAACCACCAAATCAATTGGAAAAATTAATTAGAGAATTTAAAAATATTAAATTTGTTGTTACAATTATCATTCACTTAATTTTATTTTGAATTGTTTCCAAAAATTTTCCACTTGAATGAAAATAACAATAATGCTAAATAAACATGGTAATAGAATTCAACGGTCGAAACCTGCATAAGATAGGTAGATATTACCTTTTCAACATTCCCTTATATAAATATGTTTACTTTACTAGCTGATTAGTAGACATCATATTCTTGAACTATTCTTCCATTTGTGTAAACGATGACACACTCCACACAAGTTTCTTCCTAACACAACTCAATTTTCACAATTATGTTCATTTTGGCCATGAACAACTCCCTGATTTTGTGAGAGTTTCTAAGGAATTAAGCCATTGTAATTTCCTTTTGAAGTGGCCCTACTTCTTTCTTATATAGGTGATCTCTTAATTCAAAGTAACCTTCATTACTCCGTTTGGATGTTTCGATACATAAGGATCATTAAAAGCTTACCTTATTCTTTATTCCTTACGAATATCATTGTTTTCATTATAAGAATGGACTAGGATGAATTCCCACAATGATCCGTATGATCTTTACAATTAGGTTGTCCTTTTGAACCTAGATATTGGAATCTCCAGTCAACTAAGTTGAGTTTCCATTGTATCGATCTATTTTTCCATCGGCTTTAGTTCCATTCACCTAGATGATTTCTTAACTAATTCTCTATTCAACCATTTGGTTAGCAGATCTACAATATTGTCCTTTGACCTTACATGGTCAATGGAGATAATTTCAATAAAGAATAGTTGTCTAATGCTATTGTGTCTTTGATGAATATGTCTTGACTTATCATTATATATGTTGCTATTTGCCTTGCCAATTGTAGATTGATTATCACAATATATGCATATTGTAAGCATAGACTTTGACCATCTTGGAATATATCCTCTAAGAAATGGCATAACCATTCTACTTCTTTCTCACATTTATCTAGTGCGATAAATTCAGATTCCATTGTGGATCTGGCTATAATAGTTTGTTTCGAAGATTTTCAAGACACAACTACACCTATCAGTGTAAACAAATATCCACAATTAGACCTTGAGTCTTTTATGTCAGATATCCAGTTTGCATCACTGTATCCTTCTAGGATAGCTGTCTATCTTGTATAGTGCAGTTCATATTTGCGAGTATGTTTTAAGTACCTCGGTACTCTCACAATTGCCTGCAAATAGTTAGCCCCAGGATTACTCTTATATATAGTTAGCTTACTTACTACATAGGCTATGTCAGATCTTGTACAATTCCTTAAGTACATTAGACTACCAATTACTCTAGAGTACTTTATTTGAGAAATACTCTTTCCTTTATTCTTGGATAGATGCACACTTATATTTATTGATGTTTTGGCAACACCAGTATCATCTTCACCGAATTTTTCAAAAAATATTTTTAACACAATGAGATTGATTTAAGATAATGTCATCTGATATTCTAGAGATCTTTATTCCTAATATAACATCATCCAGTCTCATATCTTTCATGTCAAATTTTGAATTCAACTTATCTTCGATAGATTTGATCATTCTATCATTACTATCAACAATGAATAGTATCAACGTATAGACACAAAATAACATATTCATTCTCGGTGTCTTTAATATAACCACATTTATTGCATTCATTAATTTTAAATCCACTAACTATTATAGCATTGTCTAATTTTTCATGCTATTGTTTTGGTGATTGTTTTAAACCATACAAGGATTTCACCAGTTTATGAACTTTCTTTTTCTATCCAAGTGCAATAAAATCCTCATATTGTTCCATCTAGATTTATTTAACCAAATCTCCATTTGAAAATGTTGTTTTCACGTCCATTTGATAAACTTCAAGATTGCTCATAGCAACAATTGCTAGTACCATATTATTCTCGCCATAGGAGAATAGGTATCAAAGTAGTATACACTTTCTCGTTGTCTATAACCTTTAATTGCAAGTCGCCTTGTATTTATCAATTGATTCATCTACTTTCATCCTCCTCTTGAAAATTCACTTAGATCGTAGAGGTTTACACCCAAGGGAAGATCCACTAACTCCCAAGTGTGATTTTGTAGTATGGAATCAATTTCACTTTTAATGTCCTCTTTCTACAAAGGTCCTTCAGTAGAACTTTTCGTCTCTTTAAATGTTCAAGGTTCACTTTCTAACAGACACGTCAAAAAATTTGAACCAAAAGATTTTTCTGTTCTTGCTCTTTTACTATGTTTAGGTTCATCCTGAGCCTCTTCATTTCTTTGTGTTCTTGGCCCTAACTATTTTCACTAGTAGTCTCAAATATTTGTTTTGACGAACTTGAACGGTGTGTTTCTTAATTCAATTATAGTATTTTTAAGTATGTCTGAAATTTTAGACTAATGTACAAGGAATCGATACACACTACTATTATGTGCAATGCATATGAAATTGTAGTCAATTGTTTTTGTACCTATTTTCACCTTCTTAGGTATAGGTACAACCACTTTAGCAAGACTTTCCCACGTTCGTAGGAATTTATAGGAAGGTATCCTTCATTTCCATAATTCATATGAGATCTTGTTTATCTTATTTAAAAGATAATTTGCTGACAAAACAGTTTCACCTCACATGCTCTAAGGAAACTCAGAACTTAATAACATTACGTTTATCATTTCTTTCAATGTATAATTATTTCGCTCAGAAACATCATTTTGAAAATTATGCTATTTTCTCAATCACGAAAATATGCTAATTTTTCAAATGAAAATATGTTTATTTTTTGAATACGGTGAAATTAAGCTATTTTTTCAACAATCGAATAGCGCTCTATAAATAATTTTCAAAGAAGACTAGAAGGGTGTAAGTCTAGTTTATTTTGAAAATATTTAGTTCTTAGGTTGGCTGGAGGGGTCACAAATGGTCCCACTTAAAATTCAGTCTCCTATATAGAACTTTTATGTATCGTAATTTCTAGTTTCCAAGATTGTATAAATTGTGTGAGAATATTGTTTTTCACATAATATTTCTTCTTTGAAATTTAGCATCTCCTTCGTCCTTGGAGAAAAACCCGTTTAAAAATATTAGAAAAAATACAAAAGGTAATTTATAATGCTGGAATTGTATAAATAAATAATGAAAAGAAACATTACAACAAACAAATTAAAATAAAATAGAGAAAATATGATTGTTTATGTAGTAGCGGTATTGTAAGAAATCGAAGTCTGTGTTGCGCACAGTTTTCTTAAAACATATTAATACCCCACTGTGGTGTGTTCACCGAAATTACGTACCGCAAGTGCATATGTCGCGTTTAAGTAATAAAGTGGACTTATAAATCCAAGTTATCAATTCCTCGGAGAATGTTTACTTCTAATTACACTACTCTAGTCAATTTAATTCTAACAAATCCACACACACAATTTTTGGATTTTGATTTTTAAAATAATAAAAATACTAAAATCTTTACAAAATAATAAACCTAAAATTAGGACAAATTGGGAGGATAAAGTAGTTGGGATTCATGATTTTACTTAACCGTCGCCTAATTAATTTCTTCACCAGCAAATTAACATATTACTCATTTTGTATGTTAGGCCTGATTTTTTTTATTTTAACTAATTACCTCCCTCAAGTGAAATTATATATAATCGATTGGTTTAACTTACTATATTTCTATGTAGATAAAACTAAACAACCGTATTAAATATTTGTGAAAATAGGTTAATGTGTCACTTAAAGTTACTGGTATATCTCTATCTCCTATAAGAACTTAGGTATTTACTCTTTGATCTAAAACTCACAATATTCTCCGAATGATGTACAAATCAAAAACACATTCATTTAGCCATATAAATGAAGAGCAACAAACACAGTAGTGAATACAGACAAAAATAAGTGCTTAAAATTAAAGATCAAGTATTGAAATAAATAAAGATAGGTTAAGCTACATAATAAATTCCAACATTAAGAACTAGCTCATTTTATATAAATAATAGAAGGAGAAGAGTTAGATAAATATATTGCAAGTTTAAGAAAACAATGGACAAAATACAAGATAAACTGTAAAATCTGTCCCTTGATTGGATTCTTGAAGGAAAAATTAACTTGATCTTTATTTTTTTCCCAAAATATGCTCTTTTCCCTTTTTGTGTCCTTGCTCTTGACCCTTTTTTTCTCCCAAAAATGTAGAATGAAAATAAAAAGAAAATAATAATGAAGAGAATAGATGAAGAATTGGGCTCAAGTGCTCAATTTTGGCTTTTAAAAACCCTAAAAATAGTCCCCAAAAATTACCAAAAGAGCCCTCGATTTTCGCCAAAAAAAAAAAAAAAACAAAACGGACCCAAATTTGAAGCCGGGTCGTGTGCCTAGACATGGAGCAGGTGTACGTCCCATCAGAGCACTTTTCTCTTTGGCGCCTATTAATGCCCTTAGGCACACACTTTGCTTGGAGTCAGGCGTGCACCCGACTCATTTTCTTCTCTTTTTACAATTTTGGACCTCCATTATTTGAGCTCCTGGTCCGTCAACTTTGATTTTGTACAGTTTGGTCCTTGAATTTTGACTTTCATTTCAATTACACCTTTCATAAATTGCACCCAATGTCCCTAAACTTTCGGCACTTGTGCACTTTAGTCTCCAATTTCAAATTTTTGTACGATTTTAGTTATTTTTCCTTATTTTTGCTTTTTCTCTTCCAATTGGTGATTTTCAATCTATAAAATCAACAATTACACAATTATGAGTAGAAATTCGATCATTTAATCAATAATTATCTTATTTTAAGTATCCAATAAGCGTGTAAAAATACCCTTATCATGGTGAGCGATGACTAATAACGTTTGTCTTTCAGGATATAATGGTTAAAAGTAGCAGTTGACTAACACATCGTCACTACTTGAGACGAACTCAAAATACTCACAATTCTATCACCGAGCTAGAAAATAATTATCTAAACTACAAAGAAGAAAACTCTTGAAACAAAAAGAGAAGAGAGAAAATTAGAGATAGAAGATAACTCTCAAAGTTTGGTGTGTGGAATGAGGAGTACATCTCCTTGTATAGTACTAGAATGAGAAGATGTTTCAACTCTACATTAATTTGCATTAACATAATAATGTTACAATAGCCTTTAGGCCTTCCTAACCACCAAATCAATTGGAAAAATTAAGTAGGGAATTGAAACATATTAAATTTGTCGTTACAATTGTCATTCGCTTCATTTTATTTTGAATTTTTTTCCAACAGTATCCACCCATACATGCTTTCAAAACCACTAAGAACAAGTGAATCGAAAGGATATTCATCACATAATTGTTCCAGTTCTCTTTTGTCCATGTACCCTGTAACCTATAATTATGCCAAAATAACACTCACGTCTTTGCTCTCCATCCAATCAAGAAATCAACAGCCTTCCCAAGCAATCCACTTTTGGCATGCATGTCACCAAGAACTGTACCAACAACTAAATCCTTTATTTTGTAAAGAAACTAAGCATTTATTTGTGTTTAAATTTTTTTTGCTAATGTCATAAGTTGGTTGAAATGAGTGGTGTATAAGTGGGTAGGTGAGTTTAAAACTAATGTTTGACTTTCAAAATTAACTTCTTAGGAGAGAAAAATGAACTCCAAACAAAGGCTTACTTGCAAGAAGTTTTAGGTGCTGGTGCGCACCGTCTTCCAAATGGTGCAGTGAGGTAGGTGGGGTATTAAGCAATTGAAAGTTGAGAACTTTCCTCGGCCAATTGCATGAAATATATATTTCAAAGTCGTCAAAGAAATTTTCCGACGCTTCGATGGATTGTGTAGGAGAAGTAGTGGTCGGGGACGATGATTGATACTATCAATGAAGTTGTGGTATTGAAACTGAAATTTTAATTTTTCTGATTTGCATAGTGACTATAAAATAAAACAGCAAAATATCTACGTCTCAAATGTCGTTGGGAAAACTTTCCAGCGCTTCACACAGCATGTGTAGGAGGACTGGTGGTCGACAACGGTGATGGCCATTGTTTCTGCCGTTGGTTGTGATGAAAATTTGATTTTTTTAATTTGATTCGTGTTTATAAAATCAAAATAGTATTTTGGGGATTAAATATGAAAAATAAAAAAAATGGAAATAATATAAAAAAGGGAACCAAGAGTAATTTCCTCGTTTATTAATATACGCCATATAAGTATAGTGTTAGCGTCGAAGAAGTCTATGTTGTTGTCCTCTTCTTTCATAGGAACAAACTGGCATGTTTAGTTATTCTCTGGCCTAACCAACTTACTATGCATATTTTATTTTGGGGGCATTGGCAGAGGGAGGACGCTTCGGGGAAATGTTCTCCCACAAGATTGTTTACAAAAGGTAATTTAGTTATTTCTTAAATTTTTTTATAAAAAATATGAAAATTATGTAGATTGAACGGTGCTTTCGTTATAAAGTTGGACTTGTTGTGAAAAGAGAGAATAAAAGTCAATAAACTTGTGTGTATTATAACGAGAACCAAAGTCCTATATTTATTTAGGAATACATATGGTAATAATTTCTAGAGCTGCAGGGGTGCAATTGTCATTCACTAATAATTTACCATTTCCAAGACCCCCTTGAATGACAAAAACCTTGTTTGATAAAAATTCAATGGAAAAAAAATCAAATGAAGGAAAAAGAGTAATTGTTTTGGAATATTAAAGATAAATGCTACCTCATTAAAATCTTGTTAGGAAAACTAGTGGGATAAAAACCTAAGCGAATGAAAAAAAAAGTGCAGTTACTCCCACTAATGTTGATCACTGAAAATCTTTGAGTGATGCATTCCAATCTTGTGAACCAATTTCTTGAATGTAGATGTTGATAGTAGTTTTGTAAACAAATCAGCCACATTGTCATTTGAACGAATTTGTTGAATTTTGATGTCATTTTTCTGAAACTTGTGTGTGTATGAAAGAATTTTGGAGAAATTTGCTTCGTTCTGTCACTTTTGATATAACCTCATTTGAGTTATGCAATACAAGCAGCATTATCTTCGTACAAAAATTTTGAACTATCTTTTGTTGAAATTAATTCGCATGATACTTGGATATGATAGGTTTTGTTGAAATAATTTCAGAATGATTTGATGATGTTGTTGTCAA
>CAIGRN010195237.1:0-18690 GCA_903798345.1 Fraxinus anomala | reverse complement strand
TTAATATCGCATAAACACTTGTTGTATTACAAATGTAGGACAATATATCAGCTAATATATTTGATACACATGTTGTAATAAATAATTACTTTTGAAAATACGTGAAAAGGAAAAAATGTGAATGTGATATTTCTTCATCCTCTCCAAAGAGAAACTACATTTCTTCCTTACCAGAGGAAGGACATTTTTGTCTTTCTCTCACTTTGTCTTGGGAAACAACCAATAGGGACATTCCACNTTCTTCATCCTCTCCAAAGAGAAACTACATTTCTTCCTTACCAGAGGAAGGACATTTTTGTCTTTCTCTCACTTTGTCTTGGGAAACAACCAATAGGGACATTCCACCGGGGCCCATTGAGTAGTAATATAAAATTCGCCGCGTATGCAGGGTAGTAGGAGGTGATGATGAAACGTGGTGGGCCCTAAGAAGTATTATAGATGCCGCAATATCATTGGTTGAAGTCATTTAGAGCAAATGAAACTATGCCACGTATACCATGATGTTATATCTATGTCATGATGAAAAGATGGGGTCCATTTACCCCCAAACTCTCCCCATTCCTTCCCCGGTTTTCAATATTTTGTGGGGGTAAAAAGCTCCTTTATGCACTTTTTGTGACCCTTGTATTTTGCAAGGGCTTGTACCTTGTATGATACTCCAAGTCTACGTTTTAGTATTGGATCAAACTTATTTCCAAAGTTATGGACAAGTTATTGTCATGGAAACTTTGAGGAGTTTCAAAAATTCGTTTTAATTATTAAAATTTGACTAGGTTTAATTATTTTGGATGAAATCGACTTAAAGAAGTAAATATTTTGGAATAAGTTTACTCCTCTTCATCGCTCCTTCAATAGGACAAACATATATATTAACATTCTCACGTCCATGCAACGCAAATATTGTTTTAAGAGTTGTAAACCTAACTCTTGTAACACAGTGCATGCCCAAGTCCAAAAGAGTTAATATTGAAGTATCAAACATTTTCGACAATGTGAGTTTTTTGATCAGTCACGTAGACGACAACCCTTCTACTATGGAGTCAAATAATATGAGCAAGTCTTGCATTCAAACTCCTTTTTGCTTATGTACACAAGGCCAAACAAGTACAAATGTAAGCAATATTTAAAGGAAATAATCAATTGCAAGATATATAGAAAAATAGAGAAACTAACTTTGCTTTTTCGTAAAAAAGAATTACCCATTTTAGCGATAAGAAAAAGTTACACGTGGAATGAATAATTTACTTTATTAACAATTTTAACTAATAAAAATGATCTATTTCAAACTTGTTAGTTATAAGCCAACTTCCATTAAATAAAACATTTTAAGCTGAATAAACAAAGACGGTCTATAAAACAAATTTTTAAAGCTCTGCTTTGATTTTTAATAACAAAAAAATTTAACTATCTCAAGCAAAGTTATTACGGATCAATATGCATGTTGATCACCTTATTATATAATTAAGAAAGCTTAAAAACCTTATAACTAACAAGTCTCTTATTTATTTTTCTTTTCTTTTCTTTTTGCCTTTTGTAGTTCACATGTAAATCGATTTGCTATTTGTACTTTTCGTGTTATGGTCTATATTTGTCCTATTTGTAAGGACCCCAATCTCGCCTCGTGAAAAACATAAAATCTCTACCACCGATAGGGGGAAAAGCAAAGTCAATAAGGAAGGGATAACACGAACAAACTTGAATTCAAAGGTGCTCTAACAAGAAGTTATCAATCCAAAAAAGTCAAAACTTGGATCTTCCTTAAGCAACTTGGGATTGCACCACCACCTCTTTTTGTAATGTGCTCTTTTAGATAGTCGTATTCATGCTTATTTGGCACTCGTGAGCTCCTTCCTTTTTTGATTATTCTATCGTGTAACAAATTTTATTGTAGCATGCTTCAATATGTTGAACTATATATAAATTATAATTAAGAATTAACATAATTGGCAACGACCTAATTAATTTGTCTACGTGGAATTTTATGGGGCCCACTAGTGGGAGCCCACAATACAACTCAGCCAGGCAGTACGCCTAGTTGCAAGCTTAATGATATTGGCTAGCCCACGCCAGACAGCAGAGCCGCCAAACTGAACTCCAACTCCAATACATCATTTCTCTCTTTGGGGCCCACATTCCACCGCAGCCACCCTACGTGCCATATTGCAAAACCCCCTAGTCCTCTCGGCTCAGCCAAGCTCTTTTTTATTCTTAGCCGGCTTGATATGTATTTGGAGGGCCGTCACTCTCTTGATGGTATAAGCCCGGCCCGGTATGGTTGTGGGACCAGCAGTTTTTGTCACGAATAAAGAATTGTAAACCAACCAACCGTAGGCACCCATCTGTGGTCGTTGGACATAGAAAAAAATACCTAAATTTCAATTCAGCCCTAATAATTTATAAATTATACTACTTGTACATAAAGAATTACATAAAATGATGTGGACGAAAATATTGAACGTAAAATTTGACTGTATTTTAAACTAACAAATAATAGAGTGACTCGTGACAATATGTAACTCATTATGTAAACCTTGATATACATGTAGCAATGTCCATAATTTATTGAGTTACGATTCTACAATGAAATGTTCAATTAGTGAATCATATAATTTTACATTTAACTGAACATATCACATAATGTCATATACATTATCATATTTTTAATCATATTCTCCCAATAAAATGATTTTGCATGTAAATTCAAAATTTTTTCATACTTTTTAACTATATATTTTTCTAAAAAAAAATTCACTATTATAAAACTTAATTTTAACCAAAGTAGCTTAATACTCAGATGTCATATTGAATTATAAAATTCTATCTTTAAAGGTTAATCTCTTAAAAATAAACTAAATTAATCATTTTTAACAGTCTTGGATAAATATGAACGAGGACATTCTAAAGTAATTTAATTATTGAAGTTTTGAGTTGGATCGAAATTTGTTCGACATGTCTATATATATTATTACAAATTAATTTACAAACTGCCCAGAAAAAAAAAAGTAATAAATTATTTAGATTTTATCGATGATACATATAAGTCATTCTTCCACATTAATTGATACCAGTTTATTTGAATTAAATCAATTATATTTTCATTTAAATTTGATTCGAATGTATATAATTCCAATTTGAAATTAATTTTATCTTGAACACTTCAACATCTGGTAAAAAAATAAATAAACAAAACATCAATAAATGTTAGATGATAATATAAATAAGATTTAAACCTCTTCATTTCCATTTAATAATAGTGTCCAATACTTAAGCTCCTTTTAGAACGAGATGGGCGTGAAACTAGCTAGGGACGTACGTTTCAATAGGCTCGAGCCCCGTTTTAGTCAGCTTAACTCGCATTTTAACTATATATTTTTCAAAAAAAAAAAAAAAAAATCACTATTATAAAACTTAATTTTAACCAAAGTAGCTTAATACTCAGATGTCAAATTGAATTATAAAATTCTAGGTTAATCTCTTAAAAATAAACTAAATTAATCATTTTAACAGTCTTGGATAAATATGAACGAGGACATTCTAAAGTAATTTAATTATTGAAGTTTTGAGTTGGATCGAAATTTGTTCGACGTGTCTATATATATTACTACAAATTAATTTACAAACTGTCCAGAAATAAAAGAAAGTAGATTAAATTAATAAATTATTTAGATTTTATCGAGACTACATACAAGTCATTCTTTCCACATTAATTGATACCAGTTTATTTGAATTAAATCAATTATATTTTCATTTAAATTTGATTTGAATGTATATAATTCCAATATGAAATTAATTTTATCTTGAACACTTCAACATCTGGTAAAAAAATAAATAAACAAAACATCAATAAATGTTAGATGATAATATAAATAAGATTTTAACCTCTTAATTTCCATTTAATAATAGTGTCCAATACTTAAGCCCCTTTTAGAACGAGATGGGAGTGAAACTAGCTAGGGACGTACGTTTCAATAGGCTCGAGCCCCGTTTTAGTCAGCTTAACTCGCATCTCTCTCTCTCTCTCTCTCTCTCTCTCTCTCTCTCTCTCTGTATAATGATGACAGTCGGTGGTGGTGAAGAAACTTATAGGTTACGAGCAAGAAACTGGTACGTTAAATGATGTGGTGGAAAAATATGAAACAGTGAATTTGGTACCAAAATTTTATAGCTTTGGACCATACATTTATATACTGTGAACCATAGTGTCATTTTTTCCACTGAATTCCTCCTCCAATTTGCAGATATTTGAAGACTCGTTTTCTCCACGACTTTAATTGAGTTCTTACTGGAATTTAAATTTACAGAAATTTAGAACTATACAATTAATACGTAACTATTATCTTGTTCAATTTAATGTATCAAACATGTCTATATTTTATCATCGTTTGTCGTTTTCGATTCATAACAAGTTTTTGTGAAGGGGACTAGCTCATCATTCATAACAATGGGTTAAAGCTTTAATTGGCATAATTCTTTATTGAATTAATCTCCAATTAATTTATTTTCGACATCGAATTGATGTAAGATTTCCCATCATTTAAATTGTGCAAGTAATTAGAAGATTTTTTTTGAACAAAAGGTAAAACTAAACGTGCATTTAACTCTCCAAGATGGAGAATCATGGGGGTAATTATTGAGACAGTTAACAAACTAACCACTTCAATTAAATGAGATGAGACAAAAATTAATTAATTACAATCATTAACATAGCAAACCAATTCTTTACCACAATACAAGTCTTTTCTTTATAATTACCATCATATTGTAAAACCATCTTACCAAAAATTAGCTTGTAGACACAAAACGCGCTTATCTATTAAAAAAGGTCGTCTTTAACACAACTCTTTACACATATCAGATTCGTTGTTGTTCTAAAATAACCTTTGCCGGGGCAAAAGTCTTGTCATCAAGAATTACCCGCTTAAATAGCATGTCTAAGAATAGGGCGAGATTTTTTACACCCGATAAAATAATGAGTGATGACAAAATTTGAACATAAATTTTATTTACTTTAATATCATATTGAATCACGTTTGAAAGTTTAAAAAGATAAAAGAAATGCGTAACCAGTGAAATGAAATATTCGTGAATCAAGTGTAACCGTGCGCAATGGGGTCCCAAATTTTCATTAGTAATGAACAAGAAATGGTAGGGACAAGGAACATGGTAGAGATTGGTTGGGCCACCTTACCACATTTAGACAGATCGGTTTAGCTTTTTGCTTCAGACTGTTCTGCTAAGTCGCCACTGAAAAAAAAAAAAAAAAAACTAAGAATTATTTATTGTCTCTGTTTGGTCTCTTATGGTCTCTAAGACAGACCTTTTGCTGTTTGATGATTGGTCCATGGCGTGACATTCCCTTTAAACTAAAAAAGTAAATTGTGTTTGAGCTACGTTATTTTGAAAAAATGTATTTTGAAATAGTTGATTAATGGAGAATGTGTGATTGAAAAAGAAGGAACGAGTAGAAGAATGAGAATAAAAAATTTAATGTGGCTCAAACAGAGGCTAATTAATAAATTTGTATCAAGGTTACTACGTTACACTTTCAAATGAATTATTCCAAACATTTTAGACTGTTTGTTCTTTTTAATGGAAGTGTTACATCCATATAAATGTTTCAAATTAAAATCTTTCAAAATTAATGTATGGCATATACATTAGGTATTTAAACTTGTCCCGTTTGTGAGGAGAAAAAGAGAGAAAACAGGTTCGAAACAAGACTTAAATTTTTTCTCGTTTAACTTCATTTACGATGTAATATCTTTTGGTTGAGAAACTCATCGAATTTAGATTTAACAAGAAAATGGTTTAAACTTGAACATCAATTAATGACACGAAAAATTTAACATTTTCCTTTCTTAGACTACTCATTTTTATTATGTATTAATTACACACATCTTCTCTCAATATCTAACATCTAAATTCAAGGAAAAGTGACCATTAAACAGAACATTCTTCTCAGAATAAATGTCTCTCTCAGTTGCGGGTGGTGGAGGTGGCAGTTGCCCACACGCTGCTCTTTCTCTCTCTATAGCTTTCTCTTTCTGTATCTATGTATGTATATGTGTGCCTATTTTGCGCCACCTTTTTTCGCGCCCAGAAACTTTCCCAACAATTCAACCCACTGTTGATAGCGAGAGGCAATCAAATAAATCTGAGGTAGCCTACATGATCTATCATCATTAGGGTTTTTCTCTCTCTACTTTTACTTTCTCTCTCTGAATCCTCTCTTCATTTGATTGTCTTTATATAATCCCATTTGTTCTCCATTCTTCCATTACTCAGTTTGACAATCCGGGTTTTCATTTCTCTCCTTCTCGGGATCCGATCCAATTGCAGACAAGAAGAAAACATTAAGGGGTCCTTGCAGTTCTTATTTTTGAGGACAAGAACTGCCAGGGGTCAAGTCCCCAGAAGTATATATTGTTCTTTCTATAATTGTGTTTGTCTTTTAGCTGTCTGAATTTGGTCTTCCTCTAGTTTTGGAGCATTATTGGAATATGTATCCATCTCTCTAGTCCAAAATCTCCATTCTCGAAGAAAAAGTTCTTTCTTGCTCAGACAATTTGGTTTTGCAAGGGAATTTTTCAGGCTATTTTATCTGAGGTTCTCTCTCTATCTCTCTCTCTACACACACACACACATATATATATGAACTCCATTAAATGGTGCCCACAATTGAATTAGTATGTTCAATTTCTGCATCTTGATTGTTATAAGATGGAAGCTGAGTTTTGCATTAAAAGCATGTTTCAGCAGATCTTGACCTCAAGAACAAATTTCTATATATATAGACACACCCACACATCCACATATATGAGTGTGAGTGTGTGTGTGTGTGTTCTTTATGTGCTTTTACCGTTGAATGCTTTGTTCTTAAAGAGACCTAATGATCCACAATGAGTGCAGCAGTGATTATATGCATTTTCATGTGATTCTACAGTGATATAGCATGTCTTATTACTTTTATAATGGTATTACTTAACATGATACTATAATTTCTTTCGAACGATCCAATGAAATATATTACAAGGAAAACTTTCTTCAGGAAATATTGACAACTAGACAAAAATCTTTAGCATTGAATTATCTGAAGATCGCTGAATAATTCATGGTCACAGATATCTATAAAAAGTTCTGTTTTTGAAAGTTATTTATTTATCACAGCCCTAAAGGCTGCGAAAAATTCCATTCATTGGTTTTGAAACTAATGATTCTTGATTATTAAAAAAAACTAACTGAAAATGTATTTGAATCCAATTTCTTTCCATTGTAAAAGAAAAAAAAAATTATAGATTATATCAGTAGGTAAATCTTAAAGCAAGATGCCTTTGCAATTGATCCTAGGTTTAATCATATTATATGATGATTCACATCCAATTTTTCTTGTTCATTTTGTTCTCTTACCGTTACGACATTAATTATTTCTGTAGCACAAGCCTACCAAATCTTTTTGACACATTAATGAGACCATTGGATCTATGAACTTGTGGCTAAATTGATGAAATTTCATTAAATTTTATGACCAGATGATTGATAATGTTTATATGCCAAATTTTATTACTTTTTTACATTAGTTTGTAATTAACATACAGAGCATAGCTATGCAGTTGATTTTTATCAAATTTGAGCTTTGGGAAACCAAGTTTCAACTGAAAAACTAAGATTGTACTAATTAATTCGATGAATGTTTGTTCACATCATGTTTAGTTAAGTGTACAAATTGTGTTGTAAAAAGCGATAATGCGTTACCATTTTAATGATATTCCAAGGAAAATGGTTTCCCAAAATTATATTGAGTGCTGTACTAAAGTCTTGGTTTCTTTATACTTTGTCCCTTCATGTTTGGTATATAGACATATATAGGAAAACACTTTGAGGAGATACAATCCTTTTGATATTGCAATTTTAGCAAGCTTGTGATATATATGTTGTCCACCACAAAAAAGTTGTTGCTAACAACATTTAGTATTGGTAAAAGGATTCAAATAAAATGAAAATACTAACTAGCTTGCAATAATTAGGATTAGATGCTTCATTACAATTAAGACATGTTTTAGACTGAATTAAGATTCTATCTTTTTTTCCTTATTATTTGAAAGATGAACGAGTAACGTATCAAATTTATTTATCTTATTTGTATAAACTGGCATCTTTTGTAGAACAATAAATGATAAGAAGAACGACATATTTTCACTTAGTTTATATGATTGTTTACTAATTTTATAAAACAATGTGTACACTGAGCCTGTATATATAGTTAAATTGTGTTGACTATGAATTGCAGGTTTCTGATTTGACTCAGGATACGATGAATACTTTTTCACATGTTCCCCCGGGTTTTCGATTCCACCCGACTGATGAAGAACTTGTCGATTATTACCTTAGGAGAAAGGTTACTTCAAGACGGATCGACTTCGATGTTATTAAAGATGTCGATCTGTATAAAATCGAGCCTTGGGATCTTCAAGGTAGGTCGAAGACAGAACATAAATAAATATATGCTTTCTTTTAATGGCTTAAACTTTTACAAGAGAAGAAGTTCAACTTTGTATCAAAATAGGCAAAAGTACCAAGTGTAAATTATTGTGATCCTGCTAGTGAGATTACGTATCAAAAACTAATAAATTTGTCAACTCCTTGAAAAGCTTAAATTTTTAAAAATAAGACGTGGTTCAAAAACGCATAGAAGTTCATGGTAGTATCACGATTCTTATTAAAAAATATATATTCTTACAGAGCTATGCAGAATAGGAACAGAAGAGCAAAATGACTGGTACTTCTTTAGCCACAAAGACAAGAAATATCCAACTGGAACACGCACAAATAGGGCTACAGCAGCAGGATTTTGGAAAGCAACAGGTAGGGACAAGGCCATTTACTCAAAGCACGACCTAATTGGCATGAGGAAAACTTTGGTGTTTTATAAAGGTAGAGCTCCAAATGGTCAAAAATCAGATTGGATTATGCATGAATATCGCCTCGAAACAGATGAAAATGGGACTCCACAGGCAAGTATATACATATATTTGTCTGTATATTTTATAACATTATTTAGGGTTTACGATGAAATAAATTTATCTTCTTCAAAGTAGTATTACAGTAGGCAAAGAAGGTCTAAGATTCAAGTCATCCTACTGCCTGCCCTTATGAAAATTGTGCACCTATCAAACTCTTGATGAAAAATTAAATCTTGCATGCATGTGAAGGATTTTTTGAAAGACAAAACATAAGTAGGTAAATTTATGTTCGTATCTAACAATTTAAACTTTTAGACAGCCTTGTTCAATAAACACTACCACCACTCGGTAATCTTCTTAATCATTGCATGGAAAAGACTACTTGATCTATGCATGCATTACCGGATTTATCAACATTAGCACATTCAACTTTGCTTCTTTTTTTTTTTAGTTGTATTGATATGTGTTTGATTGACAGTATTTATTACCCAGTTTTTTTTGGGGGGAGGGAAGGGAAAGGGAAATGAAAAAAGATTGACGTGAAAGAATAATTTGAGTATTACACAGGAAGAAGGTTGGGTTGTCTGCAGAGTGTTCAAGAAGAGAATAGCCAGCATGCATAAAGTTAGTGAGCATGACTCCCCAATTTGGTATGACGATCAAGTTTCATTCATGCCGGAAATTGACTCGCCGAAGCAGCAGAATCTGAATTACCACTATCCTTATAATTCCTGCAAGAAGGAGCTTGATTTGCAGTATCAAATGCCACCTGATCAGCACTTTCTTCATCAGCTTCCACTTCTGGAGAGTCCGAAAATGATGCAGCCACCAACCAGCATGAGTTGCAGCTCAATTTCTCCCTATGGCGACCTTCACATAAACAATTTATCAAACACCGTGCAATCATCAATCCAAAGCCATGATCAGCATAACTTTCACTCAGTTTACAGAAACAGTACTGAACAGAATGCAGGAGATCAAGTGACAGATTGGCGCGTACTTGACAAGTTTGTCGCATCCCAACTCAGCCACGAAGAGGTCGTTTCTAAGGAAAATGATTATTCCAATGCAGCCGACGCCACCTTCCATGGAGGCACCGATGAATCCAATATGATGGTTATCACACACTTGAACAAGCAAGAAACAGAACCAGAAAATAATGCCTCAACCTCATCCTCAATTTGTCAAGTTGATCTGTGGAAATGAATCCAATAAAACCAGTCTGCAACCAGTATATATATACTGATCATATAAGTATACAGATGTTGAGGGTAAACATCATTAATTTGTCCAGTTTCTTGTAAATAATAAACCTGAAATTATAGTATGACCTAACTATTGAACCTCGGACTACACACCTAGGATTAAGTCAAGGCAATGTTTGGTAAGTAAGACTTGATAGAAAAGTGGACAAGATTTTAACTTCTTTTTTCTTTTTAATCCCGTCCGCTTCTATTGAGTACAACATACCAAATGTGTCGTACGAGTAAAATTATGTAGCCAAGATGTTATTCTTGTAAGATAAAGGCTATAATTTGCTGCATTAGTTGGAAATACAGCATTGCCAATATGTTATGATCTGATAACCACAGACTCTTTATGTTGTCTATCTGTGGATAAAGTACTAAAATTACAATATTTATGCATTTGGTTTGTAAAAATAATCCAGAATTGCTTTTATAATCATGATTTTCTATGTTGCACGTACAAAAAAAATGCATTTTTGGATTCAAGAATCTCCTAGTTTATTCATTTTCTTCTGGGGTGGATTTTCATTTTTTTCCCCCTAATTTTGAACTATTTGTTGGAAAAAATAAATAAATTGAAGGCTGATTTTGACATAAATTTTGAATGGGACCCATTTGTTTATTTTGGAATATCGTAATTGATTTGTGTTCTCTTCCGTGAGAACATCAAAATCATATATTTAGTTGTTAAAAATGATGCTCGGGTGAATGAAAATTGGGGTTCAAAGTGATTAATTAAAAGAGATTTTGTGTTGAAAGAAAACTAGTTAAAGTTATCCCACATATGAAAATAGATAAAGGCAATGATCATTTTAAATATGATTACATTTTAGAAGAGTGTAATCATGTGTAGCTCTCTACGTGCACGCGTGGGGGGTGATTCACAATTTGCCTTTATTTTATTATTTTTTCAAATATAAAACTTTTCGAATTCTTTTAATTCTTGAAACTCATGTGATTATATTTGTATGGAGAGATTAACAGTGAGTTAATGGTGGTCAATGACATAACTCATTGGCTGTTAATTCTTCATTACAGTCTATTTATTTAGGCATCTTCTCCTCTTACAAATACACGAAAAACTTCTCTTCTCTGCACATAACAAAAATTTATCTCTTGTCGTTTGCATATGTAATTTTTATTTTCTGTTAAGATCTTGGTGCTCAAATCTACTGATTTTCCGTTGTATCTTGGAAAATAGACACTCGAACTAAACCTAAATCACCTACGGTGATGGGACAAATTTATTTTAAGGAAATTGTGTTCACACAAGCCTCGATTTCAAAGTTCATTGAATTTTTATTTCCCGCAATTTATATTACTCGTTCTATTTTTTTATTGTGATTAATAAAATTATTTAATCTATAATTTTGGCTAACATCCGGTTAGTTAGCTGTCTAACCGATATTTATTTATACGGTATCTGTTCAGTCGGTATGCATCCATATGATTAGTTAGTTGCACTGCCGGTATGTATTCTTTTCACTGTAAATTAGTTGCACTGTCGGTATGTGCTCTATTCATACGGTAAGTTAGTTGTACGACTGGTATGTGTCCATCCGGTATTTCTGTTCATACGGTAAGTTAGTTGCATAGCCGATAAGTGTCCATCCGATATTTGTTAAGTCGGTATTTATTCACTAATATTTTATCACACTATTATGGTACATTGGGGTTGCTTCACTCTAGAAGGTATTTTGGAAAAAACTATTCATCTCTTTTCAGTTTTTACACGTTTAGATTTAAGAAAACAGTATGGCATGTTGTTTAGAGGACTAGACTGTAATTGTTCCATCCATCGTTCTCTAATTCAGCATATAGAGTTCGACGCTGCCGAGATTTGAGCAAAACAATATTTCTTTTAACATTATAATAATAGAAAACATTTGAACTTGTGGAATACATTTCATGTAACTTAGAATGGCCGGTAGTATTTGAATTGTGAAGGGCTCTATTAAATTGTAATATTAATTAGATCCAAAACCTAGGTTAACAATAAAAGATCCACTACGATTATGAAAGTAACAACCTGATTAGCCAATAAATACTCCATATGAGTGTATAACACTACTCAAGTAAACACGAAAGTCGACCTTAATAATCAGACTCCATCCAATTTTTTATCAAACTTCATAATTTTGGAGGGCATTTTTTGGCTTTCCGGTCCACATACCACCACATTAACGTCACTTTGAAGGTTGGCTTGGTAGTTAGTACAGTAGGTTCCAAAATCTTTTCAAAAAGGATTTTCTTCTTCTTTACATAGAAGTTAAGTTGTGATCATTCCTACGAAAAATTTAAAGATGAGGATGATGAATATTGTCCTATACTCAAAAAGACTCCACAGTTAGGGTAAGTCCGAATCAATTTTTTAATCAAAATTTAACTACTCGATTATCGGATCACTTGACCATCTAAAACTTTTAGTTATAAGTAAATTAATAAGGTTTCGAACAAATAACTTTTCTAACTTTGTCCAGAGCCCCCCTTGGACTTGCCTCTAATTTCTCGAGTTAACTAAAATTTTCTTATTTAAATAAAATTAGTGTTCATATATTGATCATTAAACAATAAACTCCAATAAATGTGGATATAACATTAGAAGTTTAGAAAGTACTACTAAAAATTTACCTCATTTAACAGTGCCCGTTGGAAGCTTTTCATGCGTAACTAACTACTGGCACGGACAAGACATAAAAAGTAATTTTCGATGACTAGAGAGTGCAACAATTTATCAAAAATACTGAAAAGAGTATTGGAGCAAAGAAACGGCTCTAACAGATTTTAACAGCCCAGATTTCATGCACCTAGAGGCATTGTCATCCACAATCTAAGCCGATAATGTACAATTTGCATAATTGAAATAACTTTTTGTCGTAGCTATCCCGTGACATTCTATAAATAAAATTGTTATTCATAATTTTACACCAAACACGATTCTTTAAAACAACAGTTTTGCTACATATACGTCAACATGATTCTTTGAAAAAACAAAAGCAGCATTTATTTATCCAATTATGCAAGTTGTACATTCTTGGATTACATTGTGGCTGACATTGTCTCTATGTTGATGAAATCTGGGCATTGATTGAAAAATGTGGTGTTAAAATCAATGTACATAAAATTGCCACCTCACTTAATATCAAACTTGATGTATATGTAGTAAATCGAAGTTATTTTCCAGCCAATATTTTCTTGCCAACACACCGATATCAAGCAAGTTAACATTCATAGTTATACAAATAGCATTATTTCATTCTAGATGTGTGGCGCGACGTTCCTTCTCCTTTACTTGTTACTGGTTAAACCGGTTGGGCTTTAATTAATAAGAATAAACAATTAATACAAATGAGGAAGTTACAGTACCTGTTAAGTGATTATTTAAAAACTACCTTTTTATACTCATTTTTAATTTTACATTCTTTATTATTATTTCCGTCCCATAAATATAAACTTAATTCTATTTTCACACAGATTATAAAAATATAATTAATGTAGTTAAAAATATAATTTTTTTCCTAATATATCCCTACATTAAATAATGATTTAAATAAAATTAGTTTATATTTGTTGATAATACATTAAATAGGGGCATATTAGAAAACTAAAAAATATCTATACTTTGAATAAGAAAAGTGACCTATAATTTAGGACATTTAGGATCCGTTTGGTTTATGTTTCAATTTTCAGTTTTCAATTTTTGTGGTCTATTTTAAGATTGCTAAAAATGTGATTAATTTGTCATTTTAAAGCATTATTTCTCAAAACTAAAAACCAAAAAATACCCGTTTGGTTTGAAATTTTAAAAATTTATTTTATAACATTTTATTTCACGAAAATTTAATAATTCAATAAAAATAGAATAATTTTGTGTTAATATAAGAAAAAGTAATTTATACATTTTAAAGTTGATGAATCTTACAATATTTTTTCTTGCTATAAAAGTAAAATAAAAGCAGGTAATAAACTAAGTTCAAAATATAGAAAATAAAAACAAAAAAACTAATGACGTAGAATAAAAATATTTTTATCTATGTTCATTTAAATATTCTTTTAGAATTTTTATGTAAATAATTATTAAGAGTTTGAACTATTTTTATTTTTTATAATTTTTTATTTTTTAGAAATTTTTATAATTTTATTTTTTCAGAAATTTTATTTTTAATTTTTGGAATTTTTGAGTTTTGAATTTTATGTTATAAATTTAATCTTATTATCAAAAATGTATTTTTAAAAATGTCAAATCAAACACGTTTTCAGTGTTTTATAAACGCAACCTTGATATTTATTAATTTTTCACTTCATATTTTGTGTTTTCACGGATTTTATAATTTACATACTATAAGAAAAAGTTACACCATTTGCATTGTATTTTCAAGGATTCTATAATTTACATGCTATGTATTTCATTATATTCTTTTGTGCATTGGCATGCTTGTGCTATTTGTAGGAGCCGTAGATTCAAATTGAGATTTGACTATTACACATAATAGTTTGACCTTTTGAAATGCAACTATAATTCTCTACAAGTAGTAGTCCCAAATTTAGTTATATGATGCATGAGACAGATCCCCAATTGCAACCAAACAGAGGTGGTAGACCTCAAGTTGGCTACGATGGCGGTTGTGGTCTGCTCACGTAAGATGGTAGCCCTTGATGCAGTGGAAGAATTTCAACATTGATGTGACATGTACTCCTTTGTTCAAGTGTGAGATATAGTACTTTGTACATTTGACATTATTGAAGAAGTTTTAACAAAGTCATATATGAGTTGAATAATGAGATTATAAAATGTTAAATTACTCGACATAATAGATTAATTATATGAAATGAAATTCCGATATTCACAAATCAATGAGTATAGGTGGACAGAAGAGAGCCTTTCCATCTTTGGCTTCTCATTTCTCATGGTAGAAGATCAGAGAGATCTCTTTCTAAATATATTTTGTGCTGGATTCAAATCTCTCTCTTAAGTGTATGTTCTCTCGGAAACGATTCTACCCAATAAAATAATCACGCTTTTGCTGAGATGATAGACTGGTAGCCGTGGCCTCAGGGGTGACCCATCAAAGGGTCATCAAAATGTAACAACCACAGAGGAGTTTAATGTTAAAATTATTAAAACATAAGAGAGATTAATTTTTCTAGTACAGTTTTGCGTTTACGGCTAGGAAATTCAGCATTAATTTGTTTCTGGATCCAAAATCCAGACCAATTTGTGAGATAGCCCTACAAATTTGGTATCTTGGGCATTTCCACACGTGAAGAGCCCCAAAATTACTACTATAAACTGGTGCTGCATCTCATGATGTTCGCATAAAAAGGAACAATCCGCGAACAGTGCAGTGAAAACGAAAAAATTGAAACATAGTGATTAATTATAGCATCCAGAGACAGAAAAGCACATAGAAGACTAAAACACCTTTCAGTTTGTAAAGAAAATCTCTTCAGATGATATCCATCGCCTGAAATAACACAGTACCGATACTTAAAAGATACATCTTCCTACAAGCATGCTTCAATTTCAGAGCCATTTGCCTCTTGATCGATCATTTGAATCACCTGTGCAACGCCGGCTGCAAGTTCCTTATTAATGGCACCATCAGGCATATCAAATGTCCTCCTCATGGACAGAGTCTTTCCAGGAGGCTGGGGGTCAACAACATCAAGCATTGCTTCCAGCTCGTCCACCATAGGCTTCTTTGCAGATCGAACCATCAAATCAGCTCCCTAATATACATGGAACAAATGCTTATCTACAATGCATTTCCCTAAATAAGCACACAAATAAATTTAGTGCATGAAATTAGGAGATGCGTATAATTTATAAACCAGGGAACCTGTCAAAACGAAGCAGATGACAAAAGTTGCAGTTTTCAGGAGCAAGAGAGCCATCTGCCAGTATCATTCGTACTAGTAGCATACATGCTAACAACTAAGTATATAGACGGTTTATATTGACAAAGGCATTTGACACAAAAACTAAAATGGCAAATATCAACGATGCAGATCTAGGCATAGAACTGCACCCTGTGAATTCCTAAATGACTGTACTGCCAAAAAAGTTGTAACTTAAATTTAACTTTAATCGTTTCACACATTATCAACAACCCAAACAACAAACAATCATTAACTCACGATCTTAGCCCTTGTTTGACAGATTTTTTTGGGAAAGAATGAGTTTTTGAATAGTAAATTTTAGGAGAATGTATGGTTAAAAAAGAAGAAAAAGTTTCGGATTTACGTGAAAAGTATTTTATTGTGAGAATGTGTGGTTGAAAATAAGAAAGAGAAAAAAAGAGTTTTGAAAAATGGTTGTCAAAACAGGGGGTTAGTTTCCTAATCATCCATCTCTTATTGTCTATCACATGCATGGCAACCTCCTAGCCACAATTGGACAACTCTAAACTAAGCCCCTGTTTGACAACTATTACTTGGGTAAAATGGAGTTTTAAATAGTGATTTTTTTGGAGAAAAGTAGGAAAAAGTATTAGATTTACGTGCAAAATATTTTATTGTGTGAATGTGTGGTTAAAGATGAGCATGTAGAAAAAAGAGTTCTCAAATAATAGTTGTCAAACAGGAGCTAAACAATGTCTTTGGGCGTGGTTGGCTAAGCTTAAAAGGAAGTAAAAATTACAAAATATGTATGGTTAACTTATTATTAATTAATTTAGGAAATGACTCGTAAATTTGTAAAATAACAAAATTTGTCACTTTATGCTACCTCAATGGCATCAACAGTGAGAAGGAGTACAATGATCTTCTCCGAGAACCTCTGGCGCTCTTCTGCATCGCATGAAATGTGACGACGATAAGAGAAGTTGTTGAACAAGGCCCTGATCTCCTTCAACTTAGTCTTGGCAATAGCCAGTTCCCGAAGTGCACGCAGAGCCTGTGACCTACGAATAAGATAAGCCCTGAAGCTCAACTGTATCAGTGTCGCTGCATCCAGTGGAGACAATACCTTCCTCTTCCCCTTGTTTTTTTCCACTCTCTTGGCAAAGGCCTGTGACCACAAAAATCAAGGATATACCGTGGTTGGTTAAACTAAACATTGATCAGGATCAATTTAAAAGAAAAAATGAATATGACTTTGTAAACGGAGAGAGAAAACACCAAATGCAATAATTGCATTTTAAAAACTTGAATTGGAAGAAGTCTAGGGATAGGGGGAATGTAATGTTGTACTTTGCTTTCTTCCAATTCAAAAGCCTCTATTTGGGACTCCATTCTCTTTGAAAGGGCATGAAACCAATGCACGTCTCCCATGGGTGCAATCTTAAAATATAAAAATCAGCTCTTGTAAGACACAAAAATAACTTGATAAAAAGGTGTGGAATCTTCACAAAATCAATTCAAAAGAGATTTTGGAAGTCAAAACCCTCATTTTGGGAATCCCCTGTAAAGAACTACTCTGGCATTTTATTTCACCAAGGATGGAGAAATATCATGGCATCGCAAGGTTGAAAGGATTCCTGAAGAATTTTGATAGATAGTATTGATGGACCAAATAGAGCTGCAAAATTTATATGCACATCTGAACGAGATTTATTGTAACTATGGTTGCTGCTGTTTATTGGAGAAAGCACATACAATTCTTGACATAATTTCAAATTAAGTTTTCGCTCTTGCATGCAATCTAAAATCATTATCACATTTCATAGCTAAAAAGATATGAATGCACACGTTCTCAAGGAAATGATATACATATAAAATTCTATAAAGTACAAAAATAAGCACCCGAAATTTTTTCCTAAATAACCCTATAATACACAAAGGAGTTATTGCTCAATTACATGGTTATTCTAAAAATGTAGCTTCCAAAAAGGCAATAGATTATTACCCGATGAAATAGCATCCACCATAACATTCTAAACCATAAATCTAGAGTACATACTATCCAGAGAAACTTTTGTTACAAGCACAAATGAGGCATTTAAGAGCTTATTTGTATTAAATTAGGTAGGAGAAATTATTTTTATCTTCACTACTGCTGAAAGAACTGGTTTGTCTGTCAGTTTGGTGAATTTCAACTATTGTAAAGCACAACAAAAGCCACCCATTCTCTTCTTGAAATTCTTCAATGGTTTCATCATGACAATTTGTCACCTCCAATGTTTACAATGTTTTCTTGCACAAATCAATTGGCACATCTTGCATTTTTCTAACCTTTATGTAATCGAAATTGTACAACATTCTCAACTATAAATGATTCCTGTACTTTTTTTCATAGATCAGAAATCTAACCCGTTACCAATTATGCTGCTGAGATTTAGTGCTTTAAAATAGAAAAAACAATTAATAAATTAATATCAACAAGTAAAAACCCCAAAAATAAGGTCCCATAACGGATGAACTATAACAAAAATAAAAATAAAAAATACTGATAATAAAATAAAATAAAAATGAATTATTAAGGTATTGTTGTCATTATCATAGATTATACCAACCTGCTTTAAAACAATGCCCCCATGATCAGA
>CAIGRN010195216.1:0-12625 GCA_903798345.1 Fraxinus anomala | reverse complement strand
CATTTTTCGAAATTTTTTAGCAAAGGTAAGCTAGCTCCTCATCATTAGAAAAATCTGAATTTGAGGACTCCCTATGGCTATTCCTCACAGTGTTTAAGGCTAAAAACTTATTGTTTGTCAATTTAGCTAATGTCAACTCATAAGTTTGGAGAGATCCAACTAGCTCTTCCACCTTAATAAAGTCTATATCCTTACTCTCCTCAACAGCAGTGATTTTCGGCCTAAATCGCTTTGGTAAGGATCTAAGAATTTTACGCACTATCTTAACCTCGAAGATTTTCTCTCCTAGGTTGAAACTAGAATTCACAATGTCGTTTAAACTCGTATAAAAATTATCAAAAGTTTCATTCTCTTTCATCCTAATTTCTTCAAACCTAGTGGTTAGCATTTGAAATTTTGAGTTCTTAACAGCCTGAATTCCCTCATGTGTAGTCTATATAATATCTCAAACCTCTTTGACTACCTCACACAAAGACACTCTCCTAAACTCTTCCGAGGATACCACCATAAATAAGGCATGTAAGGCTTTACTGTTCCAGTTACATTTATCTAAGTTTGCCCTAGTGCAATTAGTAATGGGCGTGGGGGAAACTACGTTGTCTATAGTTGTACTAGGGGCACTCCAACCATTCACCACACTCAACCAAATCCGTTCATTCAAGATTTTAAGAACGCTATCATCCTAACTTTTCAATATGCATAGTTAGTGCCATTAAAGTATGGCGGGACGAACAATAAACTACTCATATAGACAAATTAAGGCCAGGAATCAAAATTAGTCTCTGCTACCAATTGAAAATTATGTAGTTTGCTAACTAATTTTGACCTTACGTGTGGAATTATGCTAATTAAAGCAACAAGTCACTTTTAATTAGTTTCTAGATGGTTAAGCATACAATCCAATTTTTCTAAATTGAATTACTGCGGTGGCAATATTTGGAAAGCAATAAATAGTACAAAGTTTGACGAAGGAGAATCCCAACTGGATAAAAGCTCTAGTACCAAACCAGTTACCTCCATTATAGACAATGTTGGTTACTGTTCAATTTCAAACTAGTTCCACTGGTTATTGTAAACCCTGTAACTTCAAGATCTGTTGTTCCTTCCAGACTCACGATCTGTTACCGTAGATACTAACTAGCCAACTTGTTAGATCTCCCGATCTACCTCCTATAGGTTTCAAGATCCGCTGTAAATTCCAGACTCACACTCTTCTACCAAAATTTGTTGTATCANCAAGATCTGTTGTTCCTTCCAGACTCACGATCTGTTACCGTAGATACTAACTAGCCAACTTGTTAGATCTCCCGATCTACCTCCTATAGGTTTCAAGATCCGCTGTAAATTCCAGACTCACACTCTTCTACCAAAATTTGTTGTATCAGTCTTACAATCTTCTGCACACGTCTCTTCCAAGTGGATATCCAAGAATCACATATTTCTGTTTTTATTCATGCGCTTTAATCCATTCCTTAAAGTTTTAAGGAAGTCAGGTATTTTGGATTAACGAACCTTGATGTTTTTCCAAAACTCGGTTGTCGAATCACAAGAAAGATGTGGATGAATCAATCAATGATTTGCCTCTTGGATCTCTCAAATAATGATATGAAAGTGTTTTGTAATTATAGCACACTCAAGCAACCTTTTGAAATTCGCCCCAGACATCTGTATTTATAGTTGGGGACGGTTAGGTGTTATGGACCGTGTAAAACTCTTCAAAATCGCAATTAGGGTTTTTTCGGATTGATCGTCGCTCGAGCGACAGACATTCTATTTTTGTTGCTCGAGCAGTGTCCAGACGATAGGTTAGCAAAAATGCGGCGCTGTGTTTCTCCTCTTTTCATGCTCAAACCTTAGACCTTATAATTCAATTTATACAAATTATACCCTAGGTCTTTGATTTTTACAACACATTATAAATTAATTATTTTATCCACATAATCGCAAACTCTAAAAACTTAACAAATTTAAATAAATGTTGAAAAAATCAACGATAAAATTAACTGTCACATCAGCCCCTGTTTGACACCCATTTTGGGTTAAAAAAAAATTTGGAATAGTGATTGATGGAAGATTGTGTGGTTAAAAAGTAAGGAGAATTTTTGGATTTATGTGTAATATTATTTTATTGATAGAATGTATGATTGAAATGANCCTGTTTGACACCCATTTTGGGTTTAAAAAAAATTTTGGAATAGTGATTGATGGAAGATTGTGTGGTTAAAAAGTAAGGAGAATTTTTGGGTTTATGTGTAATATTATTTTATTGATAGAATGTGTGGTTGAAATGAAAAATGAGAAATAGAATGAGATAAAAAAATGTTATCCAGAATGTGTAAACGTAGCAAAAATGTCTCCTATATAAGCAACAAAATCTAGTACAAAGTACGTGTTTAAAGCATCTGTCGTGTAAGAAGAAATGTCAATTTCATCATAATTACGGAACAATATGTATGCTTCCAAGAGTATACAGTTGTGCTTTCCTTAAAGTAAAATACTTGCACCAAATGTAGTAAAAATAAATATTTTCTCTTTATCGATTTAAATATCATCACATGGTTTATATATGATGTCATATTTGCTAAACTCGAGTCTTGTTATTACCTATTTATAAAAATTATACGTAAAGGGATTTGTTGACAAAGTGTAAGTAAATAAAGGTGTCTCTCTAGTAGATTCTATATTTAAATAAGATAATTCAATAGCTCAACTCTATTTTTTTTAAATCATTTTTTTTCTCAATTTCATCTTTAATCACAAATTTTTCTTTAAAAAAATAATTTTGTATGTAAATTCAAAAAATTTCTCTATTTTTTAATAATAAATTTTCTAAAAAATCATTTTTTACAAAATTTATTCTTAAAAAATAGGCAGTAGTAGGGACTTAAAATTCTGGTAGATTAAAGACCCGTTTAGCAAGACTTTTGAAAAATAAAAAATTTCTTCTAAAATTAAAATTTTGATTTTGATTTTGTTTTGATAATTTTCCAAAAAAAATGTTTTGTATAATTAAAATCCTCTAAAAACTTTTATACAAATAGTCGAAACAAAAGCATAACTTTTGCCAAATGGATCCTGGGTCTATTTCACATACATGTTAGAGATTCATGTCATGATATACAATGAAGTGCTATATTTGCTGTCAATGTAGACCAACACCCCTTTTGAATATGTATAGGAAAATATGGCAAGGATTTATGATATATATGTGGGCATTGTTAGGGGATCTTCAACCCTTGCACCATTTTTCCCCATTTTGCATAAAAAATTTGGTGAAATCCCTCTCCAATTCAACACCATAATTTGCACTCAAATGGTGCAACACTTTTCACTTAACACCATTTTGTACCAAAATGATTAATGTCCTTTTCGCCCCTCTTTTCCATGTTAAACCAAATTTTCTTAAGTGCATTTGTTTCAATTTTTAGCCCAAGTTTGAGTTACATTAACAATTTTATTCTCATTATTCTAATTATTTTCAATCACACATTCGTCAATAAAATAATATTTTCTATTACATCAATAACTTTTTTTTTACAACCACACATTTCCATTAATCTACATTTCAAAATACATTTTTCAAAAATAATGTGGCTCAAACACACCCTTAATATACAACAAAATTTAATTCTTTATTATTATTATTATTATAATAATTATTATTAATTGTACCAATTTTTTCAAATTTATTAATGTATTCAACGTTATCGTTAACGAAACGTAATTATTTATTTAGTAATTTATGTAGTAATAAAATAAATAAATAAATAAATTTTTTAGATAAATAAATCGCTAAGAATGAAAAAAATAATTAAACACTATTCATTTGGTACAACTTTTGGTGTAATGGATTTGGGATGATTTTTAGTTTGATACAAAAGTGAAAAGTTAGTGCAAAATTGTACAAAACTTGTCTTAAATTTTGATGTAATATTGGAGACAGTCTTACCATTTGATTGTGTTAAGACAAAAAGAATTAGAAAATAATAATTTTAATTGGAAATTCAAATAATCGCTAGAGCCAAGACTGACCACAGTTTACTAAACCGCTACCTAATTTCTGAAGTTCATCTGTCCAATCATTCTTGATTATATTCACATTTTGTTTCTAAGCAATGACAATTGTCTAATGAAGATTCGACTTCGATAGTGGTTGATATCATTACTTCTTCATTCTAGTTGTACCTCGAAAATAATAATATTATGAAGAGAGGAAAAATGTTTTTAATTTTATTTTTAAAGAAAAAATGCAGACCAAGATTATGATAATACACACAAAATTTGTAGAGAAATAAAATAATGAAATTAGAGAAGAAAAAGTCAAGAAAAATGAGAAAACATAACTCAAATATATTTTTTACAATTTGTAGATAATGAGAAAACAAGGCAATAAGGCACGTGTATCAAACACCAGTAACTCGCCATTATCCCTACTCACCGAGTCGTACCTATCTCGCCCTTCCAGCACCGAGTCGAACCCGAGTTGCTTCCCAATCCGACCAGCTATAACTCGGCATACCAACATGGCCCGCCTTCCCCTGCCACCACCGGCACTCTCATGAGCCTCACCACTCCCCGAAAATGTACAAATTGCCGCACCTTTCCAGCCGTTAAATGACCAAGCGCCACCACCCGAATCATACGCGCCGCCGTTGGTGGGTCCCAAGCAGAAGAACCTCATCACTTCATTCCCATCAGCAACGCAACGCGCATGGTCATCACCGACGGCGGCACCACATCCGGAACTCGCCTTGGATTTCACCATCTCTCTATACTCCTCAAACCGGGTCACAGTCCGGGCCAAATTCTGCACTTTAAAAATTGTTTCAATCTCACCAGAGAAATTCTTCGGCCCCCAGCTTGTATGAAAGATAATCTCCACCACATTACGTGAAGGGTACCCCACCGGAAGCTCAGTGAGGGCAGGAAAAAACGAATCTTTAACATGCGAATGCAGGGTGGAGACGGTGGTGCGTGTTCTATTGGTGGTATGGTGTGCACCGGGTTCGGGTTTTCTTGAAACGGGTTTTTTGGATTTGGTTACTGTATCTTTGGTGGCGGAGTTTCTGCAGCTGGTGGAGGTCGTTAACCGGTGGTACTGGTGGTGGTGGTGAATTTTGGTGCTGTTATGGTGGTGGTTACTGCGGAGGTGGTGATTCTCAACGACGTCGTCTGATGCTTTTGACTTGCAATTCAATGACTTCATCCATCCAGTCGCCATTAACGAACTCTTCAAGCTTTTAGCGTCCCTTCTCCCTCTCTCTCTCTCCAGTTCCAATCTGTATATATATCAGTCTCTCTCTCTCTCTCTCTCTCTCAATATGAGGTTTTAACGAGGTGGAAGAACGGAATGGAGAGGACATGGCGCGATATTGAATGCGAACTTTAATAATTGTGTAGTGACGAGAATACCCTTATGAGAGATTCATTTCTAGCGTGAATATTACTCTTTCGACATGGAATTGGTATTTTAAAAATCGTAAAGCATGATTAGATGTAGATGCGAAACTTCAAATTTTAAGAGCTTAAACGAGCTTAGACGTATTTTCTTATTTTTAATTTTAATCATTTAAAAATAAAAATAATAAACATCAATTATCTAAAATTATAAAATATTATATTTACTTAATAATTCATACTATTATTTAATTATAAAATTTTCAAAATACAAATACTAGAATTCCTAGTTTCAGGTTTCAACTAGACAAAACATACTTAATAAATCTATAGGAACTTTATATATATTTTAGGAGTTTGCAACAAAATAACGAGTTTTAAAATCATAATTACATAACGTGGATAACACTATAGCTTAAATCTTATTTACCTATTTAGATAAAATCATTTTTAACTTTGAAATTAAAGTCAAATGAATTTTTTTTTAAAAAATAAAAAAATTTAATAAACTAAAGTCAAATAAAATGTTTAAAAACAGAGAAAACTAATAAAGCGCGTCTAGGGAAGACGAAGAGAAAAAAAAAAAATCAATCGTTTAGGAATTGAAAAAAAAAGCATCTAAAAGCGAAGCGAAATATTTTACCCGAGCTTCGAGTTTAGGCGATGAGTAGGCGAGTTTTTTAGAACATTGCATGGGATGGACATTTTATTAAAGTACGAATTTCATTAATGAGTTGATGAGCTTCGGAGAATTTATCGGATAAATTAATGAGTCAAGCATTCCTAGTCCACCAAGAAAAATCGATGATTTCTTGATCACGACCAATTATAGATAAAGATACAAGATTTCATAAAATTGTTGCATTACATCAATATAATCCTGCAAATATTGTATTAGAAATGTTTGATTGTTTATTTTCGTATGTCCAGTATTTTATATAATTGTTCAGTAATAATAATACAATTTTTTCTTCTTTTTGATTTTTTGAAATATTTGATCACCTAATTCTGTAAAACAATATCTTCGGACTTCACTACCACGCGCACCTCCCTTCAAAACTTCTTCCCTTAAATGTACCTTAAATTACGCAACGATGGCATCAATTTGAACGACAATATGAAAATGAACGAGGTGATGGTAAAGAAAGGAATGTGAGGGAACAAGAGACGGAAAACATGAAGTGATAAGGAAAGTGATGACTGATATGGTAACAGGTGCGAACCACTTGTCAACTTGCATCATGTACGTCTTGGTTCACTTCTTAGACAAGTCGTGGGACAAATCAACCAAGTTATAAAATCCTATGCTTGTAAGCTTGCGCGATCGATCTGCAAGCTATACAAGTTGGCTAACTATGTAGGCTCACGAGCTGCTCTATTGCTTGCCATAGAAGCTAAACAGAAAAATTAATGGGATGAATCGAGCTTGAAAATTTTCAAATAATTTAGTTAACATGACCCATTGAAATCCTTGGTCACAAGTATCAAAAGAGGGGCGGTCGGCGAGGCCGTGTGTACAAGTAGTATTGATGCAAGGATAAATTTTATATTGTAATGTAGGGTTACTACATTAATTCTTCAATGTTAGAGCATTTTTAGAAGATTCTTTAAAGCTGATATTCTCTTTATTTTAAAGAGTCGAACTTTAAATCTATACTCCAAGTAATTTTTTAAAATATAGAGAGTTCGATTCTCTATTAGTATTTTTATCAAAATTGTATTTAATAAAATTGCAAGGTTCATTATTTCACTTATTCATACTATATTGAATATTGTAGCTATTGATATCTCAAAAAAAAAAATTAATTAAAAATAAAGAAAAAATAATAAATGAAGGTTGTAAAAGATAAAATAAAGAGTTAAAGATTTTTTTCTTTTTGAATTTAAAAATCTTCTCCATTATGACCAAGATATTCTTTATAAATAAGAAATAAACAGCTAAGTGGGGGTATTAATGATATAACTAAATGGTCATTAAATATTTAATTTGATGAGAATTAAGATTCGTTTAAATTTTAATTGTAAGTCAAATCAAAACGGAGAGGTGATCATTCAATGCAAAAAATGCTAAGAATTAATATTTCAAAAATTATTAAAATGGTCACCCAAGTTACAGGTTTATTTCATGTTGGTCACTGAACTTAAATTTTATGTATATTTAATCACCCAAGTAATGTTGCCAAATGTATAAGTTGGATCATGAATTCTGTTGGCTATAATTCAAATTCCACAGTTTTCGGTAAAGGTTATAGATGGAATTGTAAAATTTAAACAAAAAAAGTTGTATGATTACATTGAAATGAATTAAACTTGAGAGACCAACATGAAACACAGTTATAAGTTGGATGACTTCAAGATAAATTTCCACATACATCCTACAAGAACGGCTTATTTTTTAATTAATATATGTGAATGTATTTTCAGCCGTTGATATTTGTTTTCATTCCTGCCATCAATGCTTGTCTTGCAGTTTGATTGACCTATTTATTCTAATTTCTAATGTGCTCCATAAATTATAATAAAAGAATAATATATTGAGTTTTATTCTTACTAAATTCGACTTCAATTATGTAATATAACGGTGTTAAAATGGATCGTAGCACGGTTCAATCTAATAAAAAATAAAATTCGAATGGAAACCAATCTAGTTCAATTTTCACCAATTCAACGATCATCGAACATTATAATGAATGGATCGTACTGCATTTCGTAACCATCCATGAGGATTAGTTTGGCTGGCTTGATTTATCACGAAAAAGACTATTAAAAAAAAAGAAAGAATCATCAAAATAATTTGACCTAGGCAAAATAGACTTAAAACTACAACATACATCTATCGTTACTACCAAATTTTACTCATATATTATTTTTAGTATTTTACGAACAATTTAATTGAGTAATTTGTAAATATATCGATGAGAATGTGCGGTGTTTCTTAATTTTAAATCGTATTAAATTATCAAAGAAAAATAAAAGTAGATTATAGGGATATGAACTGCAATATCGATGGTTAGCAGGTCAATCAATTCGGAAGATAGACCACTGGGCTCAACTGGACCATATTTTTATATAAAATAGTACAAAACTAACCGACTTACTCATTTAACACACCTAATATAATATTTAAGCCATCATCGTTATAAAAAAATTATTTGTACTCGTTTTACACATAAAAATAAATATACAAGAAAAAATAATCAACACAAGCAGTCATTTTACAAATAAAATAGTGATAATACTTTGGGCAATACATAACTTCCGAAAAAAAAGAAGGAAAGAATGCAGAAAGATTCGATCAATAGTATTCCAATATAATGTTTTCTTATCAAACTCGAGTACTCAATAGAACTAAATTCAATTTTATAGATCATTAAAAAAGAAATCTTTACGGACTTGAGTGCCGAAAAATGAGAACAATATATTGATCGATGAAAATTGATGGAGGACTATGATGCAATTTTATTAATAAAGAAATATGCAGATCCACGTGTCTAGTCAAAGAACTCAAAATCATAATTAATGTATCTATATGTAGGGTTGGTTGATATTTATTCAAGGCCAATTGTACTGAAAGCTTCTTGTTTCTAACTAACTTGAATGCTATCAACCTTTTTGTTCCTTACAGAAAAAGCAAGTAATCGGCTTGATAATGTGCGTTCTTGGTAAAACTGAGATTTCAAGAATGATTTCTTTCTTGAAAGATCGTTTCGCTAGGTTTGGCCATTATATATTTTCTTAGGAATTTATAATAATAGGAAAAAAAACCGTAGTCACGATCCTCAACGTTTAAGATTATTAGCCCTTGAACCATCAATTTTCTTCATTTTTTTAATCCTCGCACTTCCCAAAAATATTTGAAATTGTTTTGTCAAATATATATATTTACTAACTTCCTATACGATCAATATTTATAAAAAAAAAAAAAAAGTAAAAATAATCAAAGAGAATCTTTTATGGGAGTTTGAAATCAAACAGATGGGGTGGGAATAGAAGATCAGAAAGAGAATAGAACCTGGCCAAAAGATAAAAAGAATGCTTCTCAAAAGCACTGAAATTTAAATCTATTCTCCAAGTGACACTAATAGTTACAAAATGACAACCACTTTTATTTATTCTTTTTTGTTTTTTGATGTTATCTAGGAGTGGGAGACCAGTGACACAGTATAAGGTACCAAACTGTTCAAAAAATATGGCTTTTCTTTGGGAGAATGGTCCATAGTTTCACTTCAAGGGGACAACATTGAAATTTTTAACAAGACTATTATCAAAATTTGTCCAACACAAGTTGGCTCAAAGTTTTAGTAATTTTAAATAACATGCATTGGTAAGAATTAAATTGTCAATTTTAAGTTCTTCGAATTGGAGAGATAGTCCTTTTTCAAAATTAGGATGGAGATGTTTAAGGTCTAGTTCATCGTCCCATTTTGAAGGTAATTTAAGAAGACGGTTGATATATGTTATTGTCAATAGCAATTATCCTTCACTCAAGGACGGATTGAGGGGGCCTTCCCTAGCTAGGCTCCTAGTCAAAATTCTTTTTAGCCTATCTTAATTTGAAATTTTAGTTCATGCACAAGTTCAATCTATAGATTTTAGAGTTTGTGCAAATAACGCTATTTATCACTATTAAAAATTATCATAATATAATGTGAAATTAAATGATAAAATCAATAAAATATTTAATTGACATTATCATATCATATCACATTCCACATAAAGATCATATCTAATAGAGATAAATAGCATTATTCAAGTGACTTAGTGTGAAAAAATATTGCACCATTCATTAGATGAAGGGGAAATATTCAAATTTAGAGTGGTTTAGACTATTTTCAAATTGTGATTTAGGATTTGTTTGGCATAATATATTTAAAGTCTCAAACTCATTCTCAATCACACATTTTTCCAATAAAATAATTTTATACGTAAACTCATAATTTTTCTCTTAGCGATTAATTGGATATAGTGATTTTACATGTGGATCCAACTACATATTAAAAATATCACGATATAATACATTGATTAATTGGATATAATTCTTAAAAGAATTTACATTACATATAACCCATTATTGAAAATAAAATTTATATATTATTTTTCATTAGTGCAATATTGATAAGAACAAGATTAATGTTATTTAGCATCATTGGTATTTAATATCAGTCCAGATGACATTATTAGTCAAGTTAAATTACAGTTTTAATTAAATAAATTACATGATTTCAATTTTAATCTAACCTATTACATAGTGTCATATTGAATAGCATTATTTTAAAAACAATCAGTGTGGTCAAAATAGTGAATTTGGGATTGGGGCTCTTCGCAGCCTTTGGCCTCACGCCTGAGAATCTATTGGGACAATTCCTTGAACGGTGTTAACTAAGTTGGGCAATTCTGTCCCTTATCTATCATTCCTATGTAAATGCTGCCTAAATTTACGAAAAAGTCAAAAGTTTTCTTTTGCAAATTCATTCTTGCTTTAGCCACGCATTCACAAGTGCACAATAAAACCTAGGTTACCACCACTTACATAATTTCATTCTCTCATTCAAACATGTAATTATTAGTTTGACAAAATTATTTCAAATATCGATGTAGGTTAGCAAGCAGTTAAACTCAGTCCATTAAAAAATAGAATTAACTAATCTTAAGCAGATGATCTAAAAATTTATTGTCCAACTAGTCCTCGCAGAAATTCTGAAGCTTAGGACATGTTCTCTTTATTATTTTAAATTCGTTTTTTACTTTCGATTTTTCAAAACAGTGAAAATGCGTTCTCTTTCCTATTATCGAAAATGCGTTTTTAAAAATAAATTAAAAACTTACAAAGAAAATCCAATTTGTCATTTTGAGTGTTTTCAGTTATAATCAAGCCAAATTTTCAAAACGCGTTTTGGGTGTTTTCAAAACAATTTTTCAAAATGTCAAAAAGAACACATTTTCAACAATCTCAAAATATACACTCAATACACAAAATTCAAAATGAATTTAAAACTGAAATACAAAGAAAACATCCCCTAAATATTGGTTCAAATCAAATTTCAAATAGCAGGCTGCCCTATTGCTCATCGATTTACAATCAGACTTTTTCTCTTTGAAATTCATATGTTTTTTTTTTTTTTTTTGGTCATGGAACGGACTAAAAAAATTCATGCTTAGTACTAATAATGCGACGTTGTCTGTTTACCGATGGATTCACCTAATTAATTAACGTTACTGACTGAAATTATAAGCTTCTCTCTCTCTCTCTCTCTCCAAAATAGCTTTAGTATTTAATTCTACAATATAACCTTATAAATTGGAGTAAAAAACAAATTGCTCTACTATGTGACAATAGCCTTACTATCACATAAACTAGTGTTTAATATCATAAAAACTTGCAGTCCGGTCATCCTTAATTCAATTCGGTTGACATTCAGTGCGTTCGAGCGCGCAGTTCTGTATTTATGCTCACTCTGTGCAGCCAAATAATGCCTCTGATTAAATGCAATGGCCGAATTTGGAATATAAGTAATTGAGAAATCAATAGAGCAGTCATCAATGGAGGTCTCCCAAGCCTTGATGTTCGAATTGACTAGACAACAACTCCTCTATTAGCACGAAAACATAAGCATTTATTTCATATGCTTTTATCCAGCCCCTATAGTAACAAAAAAACTGCCTCCTTCCCCTAGGTTTTTAAACTGGCAGCTATCATTATAAATGCCCCTTGACTCTTGGCTGCATCAAAGAAAAATGTTAAATAGTCAAAAGGTTTTTTTGGCCCCATTTTGCAAGCATATAGCTTGGTAATTGATCAACCATGTTGTTCTAAAACAAACAAGATATCAGAATTTTACCAATATCACATGTTGTGAAACAAACTATCGGATTGTGATATTGAAGTTATATGAGATAATAATGAAGTATTTGATCAAGTAAAAGAATAATAAAAAAGACAAGAAATACGACGGATGAATTAAGAGATTATATTGACTCAAGAATAATGAAAAAAATAGAAAATTACAATGGATCCTATAATTCTAGTAATCTATTTTCTCACATTATAAAATTGTATAGAAGAACCTAGTATTTATATGGAACATGTAGGAGATGTCCAAACCATCTTAGTAGAGTTGTTGATGAAGTAGGATGTCAAAAAATCGAGTCCAAAAAGAAGTAGAGAAAAAAATGAGAAAAATCCGAACAGAAAAGGCAGCGCCGCCGAAATCTTTTTTTTTTTTTTTTT
>CAIGRN010195211.1:0-14122 GCA_903798345.1 Fraxinus anomala | reverse complement strand
TTTATATTCACTGATTTTTAAATATTATTTTACAGTGTTTATAAAATATTTCAAAATAATGTGCAACGCACGTTTAACTGTGACCAGTTTTCAGTAAAGTTTGATAAATTTATAAAATATGTAATTAAGAAATAAATTATTAAAATTTATAAATATTATCACGAAATTTTAATCTCTCCCCTTTCTAAAATATTCGCTAACGCTGTCACATTGTTGACAGAATGATACTCTCAATTTTAGGCTTTTCTTCATTGAGTTAGGTTCATTCTCGAACAAGGCCGGACCTGAGGAGAGGCCTCCCCCTCAGGCCCATATTTTTTAAGGGCCCAATTATTTAGTGGACCATTTTCTTTAACCTAACCAGCCTTCACTGAATCAGGCCGTTCACTTACCTCCAGCAAAATACACAGAGGGAGAAAGAAAACCGTGTCGCCGTGAGGCCGTGTCGCCGTGAGGCTCGCCGCTCGTAAATCCGTGATTATTGTGTAAGTATTTGGTAAGGCAGTAAGCTAGCTTGGCCTCTTATTTATAAAAGCTTTTGTGGGTTTTGATTTTTGAGAAATGGGAAAAGTTATTCTGTGAAGATTGAATTTAGAAATGAGGTTCAATACTCTGCGTGTCTTTCCGTAAGTTAAGATGAAATTGGAATTGGTTATTTGTTGATGCCTATGGTTTTAGATTGGCTGATCTGAGATACACACAAAAAGATACTTTTTAATTCTGTTCAGATTATGAATATCGAAAAGCTACTCAGGTTTGTTCTTGGAAATGATTTTCACTTAGAGTGCTGATATTTTTTTATGCTTTTGGTGTGAATTCATCAGCTTTGATTGGAGTTGACATAATATTCTGTGGGCTTCGATTAGCCGATTTGGTCCTTTTTGTTCATATATACATTTGGAGATACATGTATAGAATCTTGCTTATTATGGTTCAACGTGAAATTTTCCCTTTTTAGCATAAATTTAATTTTCTGCTGTTGTTAATTTGCATGTTTCATAGTTACCTGGAGTCAAGATGATCTATTTGAGTTTCTTCAATCATGTTCAGCTGGATGAGTTTTTTTTTTTCCCTCACCCCACTGAAATCGGAAGAAACTGATGCTCTCTGTAATGAAATCTGATGGGCTCACCAGCTTAGTTTGGCTCTACCTGATCAAATCCAACAGTTTCTGGGCGTTTTTCGACGAAATCTTTCAAAGAAAAATGTTATTTAAGTGATCGTTTAGAGCATCTTTGTATTATTATTTGATTGCAACATAAATGTTTTGAATATTTTATTTTTATTTGTTGCTTTATTGTTGAATTTAATAATTTAGTTCCGTAAGACTCTTTTATATGAAAAAAATGGATTTTGTTATGATTTAGGAGTCCAAATTTTGAAGTTCGCCTCAGGCCCGCGAAGCACAGGTAGGTACGGCACTGTTCTCGAACAATGGCGAGGCTTGGTCAATTGACAAGAACAGTATTCAGATCTCTAAAACATCAATCATCATTCCCTTTCCAATTACAATCTAGAAGATCTTTTTATTTTTTGAATACATATTTTACAAAACCCTGGAATTATTCTCCGAATTCAAGAATAAGCTTCACTCCACGCGGTTATTCTTCTCTGACTGAAGAATCTCAGTCCCCTAGCACCATCGATTACCGGTAATTATTCCTTTTACTTTTTTTCTCTAATTTTAGTTTGTGATTTCTTATATGTGCATTTGGAAATTGAGAAATTTAATGTTTTGAAAATTGATTTCCATAAGTTTTAGCTAATATATCGATACATGTATAGTTCTGTGCTTCCGGAAGAGAAGTATCATACGTTGGCTAATTCCACTATCCATGACCTGATAGAGAAGCTAGAGGTAACTATCCATGGAGAATTTCAAACTCAATTCTTTGTTTTAAGTTTGACATTAATATGCTCTGGAATTTTTAGGGGATTCTATCCATCTTTTTTGTTCATCAACATAGAACTGTAATAGGACTTAGTCTGAATCTCAAGATTGTCTGGTTGGCTCATTAACCTAGAATTGTAACGTGATTTGTATTTACATATGTTTGATCTAAGCTACAATGCATGAAAACAAGTCTCCAGTTATGTATGACAGTTTTTATTTGTTTTGAATTTTTTGAGGGCTATAGGTGTGTCAGGAGGGTTAATAAGTTTCATTTTTATAACTCTGGCTTTGTTGGTCTCTATATCTGCCCAGACATGCACGCGGTGACCATGGTATCCAGAACTTGATACAGAAACTGCAACATAGAAAGAAATAGAAAAGATGAGAGAAGAATTGAAGGGGGAATTTTCAGTATTCAATAATCACTAGTCTCTTAAATTCATGTCCAAATTCCCCTTTTACAGTTGTGCATAACTTGAATTCAAGGGAATGTTTAATACATTACAAGCTTACAATATCAAAGTCTATCTTATCTTGTCTGAATTTGAACTGCTCTTATTTTTTCTAAAGTAAATATGTAACCATGTTAAGTCCTCAATTAGTTCTCTTTCTCCTTAGAATCTCTGTCACCGGTTTTTGAAATCTACGTCTTTTCACATATTTACTTTACCTTGTTGAGAAGCAGTGAGAGGTCTGCTCGGACCTAATTTTCAACAAAATGGACCTGCTAATGGTTTACGTGGCTATGCTTGACTAGGAAGATTTACTTTGTTAATCTCATTTTAAGGAATATAAGCCCTTGCTTGACAATCATTATTTCAACTCTTTATTCTAAATACTCATTTTCAACCACACATTCATGCAATAAAATATTCTGCATGTAAACTTAAAATTTTTCTCTACTTTTAACGATGCATTCTCCAAAAGTTCACTATTCAAGACTTTTTTTTTGCCAAATAATGGCTATCAAACAGGGGCTAAATTAGTTGCATAAAATAAGATATGTGCATTGCTTATCGTTGATAGTCTGTTTTTCTTTGTTGCATGACAGGAATATGGCGACTCCGTGGAGATTGATGGTTTCGATGTAGACTATGGGGTAAGAATAATGGTTTGATGTTTGAAAGTGGTTAGTTTTGCAAACATTTCGTGTCTGTGCTGCTGTAACTCTGGGTTTCATTTTGTAGAATGAGGTATTAACTCTGAAGCTCGGGAGTTTGGGAACCTATGTAATAAACAAGCAAACACCAAATAGACAGATTTGGATGTCATCTCCCCTGAGGTACTGATCCCTCTAACTCAAATCAGTATATCCTTGGAATTTTGACCTGTCTCTTTCAATGCGTTTTGTTGATGTTTGGCTTGGGGTTTTGGAAAAGAAGTTTGCTTTGAGTCATATTCTTTGCTTTTATGTAGAAGAATTGCTGGATTTTGTATTTGGTTCTTCTTTTACTGTTACTTAAAGCAAAGAAAAATCAAGTTTTAAGTTTTATATTTTTTGAAGTCTTGCTTTTATAGACCTTATCTATGAAGTGAAACCCCAACTAGCAGTGCCAGGTTCTTGCAAACTGCAATGATTAAGGAGAAAGGAACTGAGAAAAACAAGATATCTACCTGGGCTGTGCGCGATAGAGAAGACATTAAATACTATGAAGAACATTGTTTATGTTTTTCACTTCAGTGAGCATTTTTGTTGAACTCGCTCCGATGAGTTGAAAGCATCATCAGTTTGTGAAGTGCTGCCAACAAGTTAATACTTTTGGGTTTTCCCAGCCATAATGTAACCTGTCTTTGATGCTAAGTGTCAAGGTGTCAAGTTTAGCCACAATTACCTTGCGATGCTATTGATGTAGGATTACAAAAGGTTTGCACTCAAGCATGGGCAACAAACACACAACACATGTAATACATACCAAAATTTCCAAACTTTATCACTGCAAATTAAGGAACTTGTAGGATTACAAAAGGTTCACCTGTGCTCATCAATTGCCAGTATTCTGCATAGCTGCTTTAATCAATTGGCACTGTTCCATTTAGGTAGATAATTCATCATGAAAATATTGAAAAGAGTTTCCCAGTTAATTCAACAAATTGATCTGTCAACCTGCTAACTATCTGCTAGAAGGAAAATATTCATTTACTAGGAAAAAGATACTGTTATGGTTTGATGATTGTTTTATTGTGGTCCAATGAGGAGAACTTCAAGGGATTGCTAGCGAACAAGGGCACATAAGTAATTGCTCCATATTAAAACAGAAAGTGTTTAACTGATTTTTTTTATATCATTTTTAGAACAATTGTAAACCGAATGTAACTAGTGTTTTTACTGGATGTGCATGTACTGTTCACACTCCTTATTTTCTTCTCTGGTATTTGAGGTCTTTTGAAAGAATTCAGTGAATTTCTGCAAATGACCTTGTAATTTAAAAGTTATTGCATTAATCAAGTATAGCTTGAATTTAAAAGGAGTGGTGGTCCTTGTTGCATTAGTGAAGGATTTATCATACAAATTTTCGTACTAATTTGAATCAAAGGGGAAGCTCGTAATTCGTGGTTTTCATACCTGCTTCTACTCCCACCACTGTCGTATCCTCTTAAGGATTTCTTTATTGACGAGCTTTCTGCACGTTTTCTTGGAAAATTGTGTTATATGATTAGATGTCCATGCCTTCATTTTCCTCTGTGGCTAGTCCTGAAGATTGAACTTTCTTTTGCAGTGGCCCATCTAGGTTCGACTGGGATCAAAATGCCCAAGCTTGGATTTATAGGCGAACTAAAGGGAACTTGATCAAAGTTTTGGAAACTGAGTTGGAACAACTTTGTGGGAAGTCCATTAATCTTTCTTCAGCCTAAAGTCGTAAAATAAATGTAACTTCTCCAGTAGTTATAGGTATGATAGTGATTATCTGTTTGTAATCATAAATTATGCTACATTACATGACGAACAAACTAATATTCAATAAATTATATTGGCTTTTAAAATGACTAAGATCACGATCAATATAGTGCATGTACCAACAATTATTACATTCTCCCTCCTAAAAATATTCATGTATACATACCGAAGTATATGAATTCACAAGTGCAATTCGTAATGTCACGTAACTCAATACATAAATAATACCAAAAGAACAAATTTGACTTATCAAGATTATTTTCCAACAATATATTAGTTGATCACTCTGTTGATCAATTGATGGTCTAATAACATTTTCCATCGTACTTTGAAGTGTGAAGCATTAATCGATTACGAGTATCCCAACATATTAAGGTCAGGTGTAACTATCACTTAAATTTAGACGAACAATTTCATTCGTTCACAAGTATCTTTACTTGATAGGGTCAAGTTTCTAAGTGTCTGGAAAATCAAGTATTCGTATACATTATATGTGACAACAATTTCTATGTGATAACAATTTCTCTTGCGCTACTAAAGAAACATGGCATAACAGAAAAATAATAGCATTAAGGGCAGGGAATAGGCAAATTCCTCATCGCCCTTCTACCCCAGACATTGTTAACTCGTTGGAAATTGAACCCGGTTTAGTAGAGGATGAAGACGTGCTAAAAACGTGTTTTCTCATTACGAAAGCTGGTTGATTAGGAACCGGAAGAACTGTTGCTTCGCCACCAAGCATGTGAACTACATTCGACATGGTAGGTCGATCACCGGGATCTTCTTGCACACACAACAGCCCAACATTTATGCACTTCATAACTTCAGATTTCTCACAAGATTCAAGCAGTATTGGATCCATTAAATCCAATGCCTTGTTTTCACTCCACAATCCCCAAGCCTGCACGGATTAGTTTCGAAATAAATCCAATGCCTTGTTTAGCCACTTACGTAACCTAAGAGATTCAGGGCTTCTGTGAATCCATAAAATCTCGTGTTTCTTTTTCCACTAATTATCTCAACTACAACAACTCCGAAACTAAATACATCTGATTTTGTCGAGAATAATCCGTCTAATGCATACTCCGGAGACATATAACCACTGGATCAAAATAATTAGGTGTTAGTATGAAACATATGTATGTATCTACACACACACACACAAATTTTCATTTATTAGGTGTCTATATCTATAAGCATAGCTTAATTCCTCTTGGTACAGAGGAGCCAATGTATGTACATAGCTTTGGATGGGAAAGAAGAAATGAAGACTAGTGACGTTGATAGCCGTATTTAACCAACTAGACATGCAAACTTGAAATTGGCTACAAGTAGAACCATACCAAAATTTTGTTTAACGAAGTGCTTTTTTCATGAGAAAGAGGGCCACCTAAAATGATATCGCCGTGAAAGGATCAATAAGATGACAGAGAGGAAATGAATGGAGATGCATTTGATGCCATTGAGAGATTTGAAGACAGTGAAGTCCTTGCAGTCTTAGAAGAAGAAAAGAGCCAATAACGAGTACTTGACTTAGGCCATATAAACCATGTATCCAATAAGGGATTAGTTCACGCCGTACCAAGAAATAGATGGTGGGAAGGTACTAATCTGGAATAAACCAATCCTGTGCATTAGTCGTATGGAGATACAAACATTAAAATGCATAATTGGACAACCAGAACTCTCGAGGAGATGAGAAATATACCGAAGCTAAAGAGAAATTAACTTCTTTAGAAATGTTTTATGACCATGGCTACATTTTACAAGTCACTATATAAGGAATGGTTTGGACATTCTTAAAGGACTGACATTATCTGGTATTACTGATAATGCTGCTCCCTCAGAAAAATACAGTTATTTTGAGGCATATAAGACTAAGACACATTAGTGAAATAAGCCTTCAATTTCTATGTTAACAGAATTTGTTGACCAGTGATCAAGCAAATTGGAGTTCATGGAACAGTATACCGGAAAACAATACATGCTCAGCTTCAAGACTGGTTTCCACATATTAGAGGCAGCAATGTATTATGCACATGAGATATCTCTTATTGAGGTAACCTTTATTTTCTCTTTATTGTTGATGATTTCTCAAGAGAGGTTTAAATTTGTTTTATGTAAATGAATGAAGTCTAAGTTGAATTTAAAATCTGGAAAATCCTAACTGAATACCAATCTGGAAAGAGACTAAAAGCACTCAGGAATGGTAAATGGTTTCTGGGGTAATTTAGTGACTATCTGCATATTTTATCAACGGGTCACATCATTTTGATGCAATTAATCGAAATGCAGCTTCAATTAAGTCCTGTTTGATGGTCATTATTGAGAAAAATTAATATTTTGAATAGTGATTTTTTAAAGAATGTGTGGTTAATAAATAAGAAAAGTTTTGAATTTACGTACAAAATATTTTATTATGTGAATATGTGGTTGAAAATGAGTATAAGAATTAAAGAGTTTTGTTTTAAAGGGAGACAAACGGGGCTAAGTATCATTTTAAATTGACACTTACTAGGTACCCACGACTTTGTTGGTGCTTGCTTCCGTTCCTGTACCCTCAACTATTCTTGCCAAGCCAAAGTCTGAAATCTTTGGGTTCATCTCTTCGTCTAACAGTATATTGCTCGTTTTCAAATCTCTGTGAATGATCCTCAACCTTGAATCTTGGTGAAGATAAAGAACCCCTCTTGCTATTCCCAAGATGATGTCAAACCGCTTCTTCCAGTTTAGCAGCATGCAGAGTTTTTTATCTAGTAATATTTGTTTAAAAGGAAGAAAAAGAAATCACAATGGGTTGAAATGACAATTGCATTAACTATAACAATCATTTTCAAGAACTAACCAAATATAAAGGCATCTAAACTTTTATTGGGCATATATTCATAGAGTAAGATCTTCTCATTCTCCTTTATGCAGTAGCCCAAAAGGCGTACAAGGTTTCAATGTTGAAGCTTGGCGATCAATACAACTTCGTTGCGGAATTCATTTATTCCTTGGACAGAATAGCTTGACAACCTTTTCACTGCAATCTCTCGTCCTCCAGGAAACATTCCCTGCAGGAGATGTGAAGTAGATTTTTTTTACACAAGGAAGCACGGCCTTGATTATAGAAAAAATTATGGAGAACCCATTGCAAAACCTTGTAAACAGGCCCAAATCCTCCTCTTCCAAGTTTATGAACATCTGAGAAGTTCTCTGTAGCAGCTAATATACTTTCCCAACTGCAGAAAGGAACACCGACCCCACTCTTGTTTTCTTCATCCATCAAATCTGATACTTGTCTGTCACTACTCACTGGATTCTCTTCACTGTTTTCGCCACTTCCTAGAGTCATACACATATTAATGCTGATTAGTTGGAGGTATCCTCCGAACTAGAAGTACGTAGTAGAAATATGGTTCTCTATATATACTCCCACTTCCCACTTACCTTTTCTTCTAGTCATCCTTTTTCTTCTATATACGTTATAGCTAAAGCAACAAACTAGTAGAACTGCAGCAAATACCGCTATGATAATAATATCTTTTAGCCATCTGGCAAGTGATCTCCCTGTAAAGAAGAATATTTCAGATTAAAAAATGGAACGTTTTTTCACTCTTTTAAATGGAGGTAACACATTAAGCCAAACATGATTGTAAAAAACGAATATCTTTAGAAAATAGAGAGTATGTACCTTGGACACAATTTAAACTTGTGACATCCCATTGATATTCTTGGTCGCAATAGCATCTGCTCGTGCCATTTGCTCTGGTTTGGCAACTTGAATTGGGCCAATTTCGACAGTCACCAGATACATTGCAAGAGGGCTCCAAAGGAGGTTTCCAACTTATCTCTATTCTTCCTTTATAGCACCAATTTGTCATGGTGAATGGAGATGATTGGTTAAGCTTCATGATTTGTCTTGACAAATTTCTGGCATCACAGCCATTAGCAGTTTCACTGTTCACTTCAATAACAAATGTACGATTCTCCTTATTAATGTTGATGACTGAGTAGTTTCCGCTCAAAGTCTGGAAGTGAAATTTGCCTGTTGATTGATCACAGTCGAAACTAAAGTACAAAGGATCACCACAGTTTGGCCCGGTGCTCAGTGGATAGGGTATCATAATGTCACGACAAGGTTCACAGTCTCGTGCTTTCAAGCCTGTAAGACCATATTATGAATGTCAACCTATTTTACCATAACTGAAAGTACACTATTGTCTACTGAAAAAGAAGCAAACTGATGGAACTTGTGCAAATTACCACGATGAAATTACTAACTATGAGAATGAACTGTACGCTGGTTGAAGTTTATGGAAATACTGCATATGAATGCACTAAAAGGAAAAGAGTGTGATCGGTCACAAGAAATGACGCAGGTTCTACATTGATTCGACAGCTTGCCTATTCAAGTTCCATGGCCACGGGTTAGTGCTATTTCTCAATTGAAGAAATAGAGTACTGAGGTAGAAGAAAAATGGTGCACTGGCTGTGTATGCATACATGTTAGTTGACTGGTGATGACCCTTTAATAGAGAAAATAGTGTTATAGAAACACACTTCCTTAACGAAATATTGAACCCCTCACAGTTAACAACAAATAAGTTAAGCACCAGCACCTACAACGACGTTGAATACTTCTCTTCTTTGCAGACATTAATCAAATATCGTGACCTCAAGATTTTGGTTTAAAACTGGACGAGTTGAAGTGGCTCATTCTCAACAAATGGTACCCAAATTTCACAACATATGAACAAGCATGAAGGTGAAAGAAGAATTACCCATATCTGAATCAGCTAAGCGTACATTGAGCGGGGAGCTACTCAAACCATCCACAAGATTTTCAAGATCTCCTGTCCCAATAAAACACATAGGGGCATCACTTGCTCCTGTCCGCTTGGCATTATTGGCATTATCTTTTTCTGACATGTAATAGGCCTCGCATTTGCAGTTGATCAGGCACTCCTTTTCGCATTCTGTCTTATTTCGAGCCTTATGAATTGGATGGAATGAACCCCAGAAATCGGTCAACGAAAAGTTCAAGAACTTGGATTGCTTCATTTTGTCGGCATTGTTGTCACATCTAATTTGCTTCATCTTTTCGCAATCTCCAGAGTAATCCCCATAATTCGAATCCTTTTTGGAAACACGTTGAAATCCAGGCAAACAATAGCATTGTGGTGATCTATTTCTATCACAGATGCTGAATTTCCCGCAAAAATTGTAGACACTGCAGTTATCTTGGGGATCAGACCACAGAGAGGTCCATTCCCCGTCGAGCCTTGTATACCATTGTATTTTCCCCGTCCAATTCATGAAAAGCCCAGACAGAGTATAATTGAAAATCCTTGTAAAATGAGAAGATGTTTTCGAGTTGTTTTGACTACCAGAAGATGGAATACATTCATCAAGTCCTTTCTTAAATTCAGACAACAAGCAGGCTACGGCATAAGGCATTTTATTCTGAATAATTGATATACCTGACTCACCACTTCTCCAGTAAAGATTGGATCCTTTAAGTATCTCGTACAATTCTTGATATTTCTGAAATATGTAATCTCCAGGTGCCGGGTCAGTTGAGTTTGACCAGGAAGTCAAAACCATGTTGCCATCCATTTTCATACCGGGAAGAAATGTATCTGTTGTATAGTCGAAACTTTGCCATAATCGAGTTGGACCATCAAAAAATATCAAGTTTCCATTATCCATTAGCTTCACAGTCCTGTTAACACCAACATTCTGAAGTGTTACGGGAAAAGCACTTCCATTCGAAAGTACCTTGAGGTTGCCATCTTCTGCAATGGCAAACGATCCCGAAGAATCAGTCACTGGTCTCTCTCTATTTGCAACCCACACTACTCTTCTTGACAGATTGTGATACCATATTCCTACAAATCTGTTGTTTCCTCCAGCAGTAAAGAAACCAAGTTCAAATATTCCTCCAGCTGATACGAGACTTTCATTCGCGTCGTCCCTTAATGGATTGCTTGTGGTGATGGTGTCTCTTGCATCACTTTGATGACTCAAGCAAACCACTAAAATTGTGCAGTAAAAGAACACAGAGATGGTATTGGTAGGAGACTGCATATGCAAAAAATTATGAGTGTTTCAGGGAATCTAATCAATAAATGTATGATTTGCGAAGGACTGAAATCACTCGAATGTTTTAATGTGCAAGAACAATAATATCAATTTAGAATGAATAGATGTGTGTGGTTTGCATACCTTGAAAGCACTACACACAATTCTTCCATGGCACTTTTAAGTCAATGATACCAGTCCATGGCTGTAAATTACTGAAAATGAAATATATGTCAGTACCTTCTGTTTCCAATCCAGTAGAGGGATTCTTCACGATTTTGCATGATTAAATCGAGAACCGGTGGACACCTGTAAAGGAAAAAGGTCACATAGTCAATACATTTCAACTCACGTTTTCTTCTTGGGTAAAAACCACGGTTGTTCCCTTAAATTTTAGTGAAGTTTCAATTTAGCCCGCGTTTGACAAATTTATGAATGCAAATTTATCAATCGGTTGACCTGCATTTTTTATCACACATTTCAACTCACAAATAATATTTAGTTATAGACTACTTATTTCTATTTATTTATATATTAAACCGTTTATAAAATAGAAACACATAGAAAATGGAATTGAAGTTCAGTTATAATGAGCTTTAGAAATAATTAAGTTCAATGATTCCAAAAAGTTGTGATTGAAAATGAAACAAAAGTATAAGGTGATCGAAAGAGTGTTACGAATTCTAAGAGCTCGAATCGAATCGGTGTTAAATGGTGAAAAGAAATTAAAAGTGCGGTAATGAATTCGAAACAAAAGCAAGTATAGTGATTGAAATAAAACTTTTTTGAAAGTTGATAGACCAACGGCGTTTTTACCATTTCCTTTATTAGCGAAGAGGTTCTTTTAGAATTTGTTGATTTCGAAAAATGGTTCCAACACGTGGTCAATAAAATAAGTCGGCACGTCAACTCTTCCCTGCGTGTGCAGCACGCCGTTTGTAACTCGTGGCCTTTTCTCGGAGAGGTTGGGAGCGGCCACAAGCTCTCCGACAGTCAAGTCAGTTCAAGGTTCAACCGAAAAAAGTTCACCGACGGTAGAACACCCACCAGGAAGTGGTTGATAAAGTGTGCAGTAATAAAGTGCAAATATTTAAGGGAGAGGATGATGCTCCAGTTTGCAATGTGGTAGGAGAAAAAATTGATTCGAATCCTTCTTCTAGCACATGGATGAGTTATTTATATTAAGGACGGGAAGAGGAGAGCCGTTGGATGATGAGACGCGTTTATCAGATCCTTAGGGCCCGTCCCATCATAGGTGTCAGTATGTCTCTCCATAGGTTGGCTGATATTGAATGTCTCTGACAAATGCAGCTGAATTGACCGTTTCGATTTTGTCACACGTCCCATCAGTTAGGGGTTTGACTTCGGAATGATCTTTTTACAAGAGATCTTTGACGGGACGAGGCGAGGTAGGTGCAGTCGTAGAAGCAGAGTACATGCCTTTGTATCCGCGGTGACTCGCAAATGAGTGTTTCCTTTGCTGATAGACATTCAGTTCGTCCCTCGTGTAATCACTTCGGCATATACAATCAGCTCGTTTGGCACACAATCACCTCGTTTGACGCGTGGCATGGTATGGACCACCTTCACTGACACGTAACAGGTGAAGTGTCAGATCTGGCACGGCTCGTAACAGAAATTTACGGGGATACTTTTTATATGTGCAAATTGAAAAATTCTCAAATTCATGCAAAGATTAGTCGCGATTCTTCAAATACAAATTATGCATATCAATAATTATGTTGTTTCGTATTGGGTCTCATTATTCAAAAAGGTACATAATAAAAAGTCATGATATTTTGATAAGATGCGATCTAAACCACTAAATATGATAAAATTGTGCGATCTAATTGTTCAAATCGGTTTTTGCCAAAAGATGTAGCCATTCCGAAATGATTCTTTAAGAATATATAAATAGGAGACCTTTAGGTCTTCACCAAACCAATTCAAGAAAAAATATGATTTCTAAATTCTTTGTTCTCTTCAAAATATTATGTTCTTTCTATTTGCTAAAATTAAATTCCATCTGAATTATTGAAAGAAATAAAAATTACGTCCGAGCAATTTTAGTTCTTGTTTATTCCATTCGTGAATAATACTATCAACACTTTGGTTATATTAATTTTGGAAGAAGTGTTGTATTGTGGGGGGACAGACTTCCATTCAATCATATTAGCACGAGTGCATGAGAGACAAAATCTATCTTAAAGAGATTTCTATTCACACACAACGCTTCATTTCATTTCTTTCTAATTTCTACGTTTTAGTAAATCACATTTTGTGCATATTTTAATGAGCACATCTTGATTTGGGTAAATCAAAACTCTATTTGATAATTTGCACTAGCAAGTCATGATTTTATCGTATTTGTATGTAACGTACTTTTTAACTTTGGTTAAAAGGAATATAATTATACACCATTTATCCAACAATTTCTCTATTTCTCTATTTTTTATTTTTTAGCTATTTGTGCTTTAAGCTTTGATTTTTCATAGGCTTTTATAGTTGTAGCTATACATTCCCATGAGAGGTTGAAGAGTCTTTAGAATTCTTCGATACCAATCAAGTGTTGACATAACGAAAAATAGCGTGTTATGCTGCATATTTTATATATGCGACAAGATGACTATATACAGTGTACATGGTGGAGTCCATTTGATAGGACAAGCTTCCTATTGATTCTTGTTAAGTTATACACTTGTTTAGATTCGTACTTTAAGAAGTTTTGCTCACATTCTGAATGTTAAGAGTCAATTTCTAGTTGATTTTTGCTTAGTTTATGTTGTTTTAACGCAACTTGGATCACATCATGTTAAAATGGTACAAAGAGAAGGAAGAGATCAAGTCGAGAAGCTCTCTAGGAACCATGAGGAACAACAGTATAAGGTCACTCGATGTTGTGGGCTTCAAAGGAACCATGAGATAGTATTGACAAAATGGGTCCACTCGAGCCATGGGTGTCTATGGTGTTGAGAAGAGTTGATTGGTTATCTGATATTGTTGGCTAGTTGGGAGTGAAAGTGCTTTTGTTTTGTAGAGGTGGTGTTTGGTTGCGGGTGGGTTAATTAGGATGTGTGGGTGGCATGAGCTTCGTTGGAGAAGATGGAATTTTTCTATGTTTTTCTTATGTTAATATGTATTTAATTTTTAAGAGGGATTTAACTGTATTTCTTGAAAAGTTATGATAGTCCATTTGTAATTTTTTTTTACTGTTTTCTTTTATTTTAGTTTAGAGAATGGCAAATTCATTATTTAAGGATCAAAAT